>QNGE01002428.1:0-31943 GCA_008508345.1 Paragonimus westermani
TCAGGCTCATGGCTGTTTTGATGATGATGATGATGATGATTAAGTAAAACTTCAGTTAAGCCACAACGAGTCAAATGCAAAAGAGTTATCGGTTTCCTGACGTTCCGACCCTCTCGGCAAGCCTTTATCACGCGATTTAAATCACAAATGTCACACTGTACAGGCCTCAAATGAGGTGGTCGTCAACTGGCACGTATTTCTGTTTAACGTGCGGTGTGTGGGTAGGCTGCCAACGGGATGTATGGGTTCACGACTCACCTGAGTTCACCACGTGACGACCCCAGGTGCGAACACGGATGGGTATTTGTGTGTGTACATATATGCTTTTAATCTATGGGTTTGGAATGGGGTGGGTGACGGGGGTGCCGCAACCCTTTTCTACGTACCAGGTGATGACTACCCCCATTTGAAGCCTGTGCAGTGTGGATTTTCTTATATAGATCGCTTGATAAAGGCTTGCCGAGGGAGTCGAAACGTTGCAAAACCGATAGCTCTCTTGCTTTTGATTCGTTTTGGCTTAATCAAGGTCTAACTTACTAGCAAGCGTCAGTACAACGCATAATTTGTTTTCTCATATCCGCTCGGTTTACATTTCGGAAGTACTAGCTTAGTTCGAATCAGTTATTTGGAGACAACTCAACTGCTGAGTTCAACTTCAATCTTGTTGAGTTGAGTGGGTCCAAGGTGAAACCTGTAATTTGTTACGACAATTTTTGTTAGGACGATCTTTTTATTTTTGCGGGGATTTTCAATTAATTCGTTGAGAGTGCATAATTTGCAGTGATTTGAGTGTCACATTCTTTTGAGAACTTAGCTCGCTTTTACTGGCTATTTCTATGTGCATATTTGAAAATAATCACATCGTATTACTTATTCTATTATATATTGCATAACAAGTATACATCTCCGAAGTGATCAGCCGGTTTTAAATGGAGTTGGAAGATTAAGACGGGGTGATGTATTTTTGATAAAGTCATGAACTGGTCGAAATAATTCTAAACGTTGAGCAACAGATTTGCATAGCTAATAATTAAAGCATGCACTCCTGATGTGAATGATTTAACTACGGTGAAAGGAAGCCGGCAAAGTGATGTTTTTGGAGACTGTTGGCAATATTTATTCGTTGATGCAACGGAACTTCGTCACTATTCGGAGGAAGAACACGTACGAGTGTCTTGGAACCAGTGTCCTATGGAAACTGCTAAAAGTTGGCGTAAGCTATACGCCACTTTTTCAGCCATTAGTGGATAATTGTTATGCACTGATATGAGCTGTTACTTGCCTTTCTCTCATAAGTCTGGAGGATTGAATATGAGTTGCCTTCTGACTGGCGTCAAATCAGTATCAAACAAACTTGTTTCCTATTGAATTTTAGATTTCGCTGTGAAATTGTGTCCACTGGTAACTCTTCATTCGGAAGACCCATTCGCAGAGTTTTTTCGGCACTGTATAAAACAGTTCCCATTGCAACATTTGGTTAACAAATATATACAAACCTTCTCTCAAGCTGGAACGTAATGCATCAAAACAGATGGTCTTATCCTTTTTAATGTTCATCCTTGTGCAGCCGGAGCACCATCTAGTGTAAAGTCCAGGATGTTTTTATCTACAACAACTGTCGAACATTTGGACAATACAGATCACAGGTTGTCTCATACTCGATCATTGCGATTATTACCATAACGCTCGGATATCACCTAAAGTCAGTAAAATGCTATCACATTGTGACGAGCGAACCGATAAAAATTGTCGTCCAAGATATGATATCATTCATCCTCCTATACTCCCGTCGCCACTATACTCGAACTAACTATATATCTATAAACCTTCATAGCAAATAAGATAACGCTGCTAACTGAGTGTTCAAAATATCCCTTGATGGTCTGATTTCATAAAAATGCAACCATGTTAAAGAGCAGCAACTGCTTTGTTCATCGTCGCAATGCCATATTTACTTGATCTGATGAGAAAAGTATCAAAAAATATGTCAAGCTTGCTGTTTCTCAATAGTTTTTTAACAGTACTCTATTACTGCCGTGATCAATAAAAAAACTAATCACGGTGATCACCGTTAAACGTTTCCTGGGACTGAAATCCCAGTTAAGTTGCACGAATTCTGGGAGAAACCACAACCTTGCCACCAAATAAGTGGTTAATTTTATTCGGCTTGTTCGTCCATCTATATTGTAGTTAAAATGCTTACTTAACGTTCCTCAGCAAAACGTCTGACAGAAATGAAGTACCTGACTATAAATAACTATCAGGAACTTAAAATATCAAGTAGGCGTTGAGTGTGGTCAGTTTAGCGTTGACAAACCAATATCTTAAAGTCACTTCTTACTGGAATGGGACCTACTGCTTACCTTTTCTTTTACATACTGACTGGAGAAAGTTCACCATCAAGCAAAACGGTGGTTTGCTTTTGACTCCACTTATTTACACTACGATGATAGAAGTCAGCGAGTTTGGCCAGAGCGTTTTTAATAGGGAGAGAGAGGGTGCTTTTAGTTTTAGGCATCGGATAATAAAAACCAAGCCAACGTTAAGCAAACCACACTGGCGACGTCACGTGAAGTTTACCCGTAAGCACGTTGATGCCTCAGGTATTTATCGGGGCGCACTTGTCATACCGACGAACACGGCTTTCCAAGGGTTTTGAATAACGACATGAACCTGTTGTGTACTCAAGAAGAAAACCAAGTGTGCGATACTTCACCTACTTTTAAAGATCCTCAAACAAATCGCAACATCATTCAACTTGTTCTGGCTTCAAGAATATATCGAAATTTCAATGTTTACCTGTGTTTACACTTCTGTTTCTCGATATGTATAAAATGGACCCGAAAGTGAGGAAGCTTGCGGCATATGCCTTTAACCCGCAAACGACTTCTGTTTCCCCTTCTGCTCAGTCTCTGAAGATGAGGTCCCAAATAGAGAAAAACCTATTGGCCAAACAGTGACTCAGTTCCGTTTGTGTTTCTACTCCTTTTCTTGCTCCATTTTTAGTGCTAAGTGTTTTCAATAAACGGTTACTGGCAAAACCCTGACTCATATTCACGACGGGTTTACTGAGGTTGTAACGCTCCATTTTAACGGTTCGGCTGCAGGCGTTGGGAAATCTGTATACGTTTGAGAAGTAACTTGTTTTGCACCGTTTCAGTGCAAGAGGAACGGCAGTCATTAGGTAGGGGCGTGAGGTGATAGCTCAATGGGTTGCTGATTTGTTCTTTAATTCAAACAAGGGCATAGCTTACTGTGAAGTGGAGATTTAGTGATACGCTAGGAAGAATATTTCGGGCCATCGCAGTGATAACCAGTTTAAACTGGCAACCTAAACTCGACTGTGCTCATTCGCACTCAATATCTAACTACAAAACCCGGAACATTTGAGCATTCATGGGCGATCAGACACAAAAGATTATTTCTGGCATCGAAGTATTTAACACATTCATGAACACTGGAGCCACATCCATGGCAGGAACAGAAAACTTGCGTACGCTTGCAAACAGTCCAAAGTTGGCTAACTTGACGCCTAGCACCGTGTACTGATTATTCCACAACAGTTCGTCAACGGTATATGTCAGAAACGGCTGTTGTCCAGTGCCACCAAAATGATGCGGAAGGAAATCAGTCAAAAAACAATGTTTACAGTTGAAATGGCGAACTAACATCGGCAGTTGAAAAGAAAATTATCATCTAATTATTGGTACAGTATTCTGAAGCACAAAAAGCAGTATCGGTGCCTGATGATGCAGATGAACAATAACATCAAGTTTAGGTTACTCCAGGCTGGGTTTAGTTCCTCAAACCCTTTGTGAATCGTGATCTTGCAAAATGGATCCAGTGCAGAGTGCTAACGATGACTGCCATGTCTTATGAAGTTATAACATTAAAAGTGTCAAAAGGATGGCATGCATTATGAGTGCATAACTACAACAACAGATGTGGTGACATGAAACTATACAGTTTTCAAAACGGTTCCTCGACTGCAAAACAAGTTAGTCACAAAAATTAGGTTTACTTTTGGATTCCATCTATTTGGTTGCTCATTTGTGTTTTGACAATGATATGAGACTAGAAACTGAAGAAGGTTAGCCGGAATTCCTAAGAGTATTTTACATTAGTGGAAAAGTACAACCTCAGAAACGCAAATGAAAATTTCCCCGTAACCTGCAAATGTTCACGACATAAGCCCGTACTCCTAATCGGTGCATAAAACTGAATTAAACATGCTTTTAATTCAGAAATATCTGGCAGTCCCGTGAGTATTCAAGTAAAGAGTTACTGAAAATAGATACTGGTTTCGGGTTTTGCATAATTTAAAAAGTTGGCGGTAGCACCTATGTTTAACAGAGCCAGTAATAAAATTATGACCATATTTGCACGAGACGACCATTTCACCAACCCCGCCATTCCCTTTACAGCATGCACAACAGACAACAAAGGCAAACACGTACATGCTTGCTTGCCGGGGCTAAACTTGTCAAATCATTTCGAGAGATGGCACGTTAACTGTCCCGGTAACCGTAACTTGTGTTCACACAAATACTAAGCTGGCAGAAATCATTGAAGTTGCTGGGCAGTATCTTCACTACTGATGAACAGTGAAGGATTTCGGGTGACTCAAGTTGGTCACACCTTTTGAATTCACACAAGTCGAATTCAGTTCCCTTGTTCTAAACTGGTTGTCTGGAAAGTCAAAATTTGTGCAGATGTTGTGATCTGTCGTAACTGGTGGACACGTTATGTCAACGAGAGTTTACTAACCTTTAAGTCGGTTTTCACGACGTTATAGAACAAGCAGTTTATTCGGGAGCTCAGTAAATGAAAGTAATGTTACTCCGTAGGGATCTTAAAGCCAAGGGGTGACCTTAAGCTTACGGACACACTGTTTCCGTCGATGCAAGGGATCAGTCGACACCCGGTTTATCTTCAATCAACACACAACGTGGCTAGTAGCAGCTATCAGGCACATTCTCGCAGCCACTTTTGGTGCAAAGACCAGTTTCCCTTTTCCGTGCAAAAATGAAACTTGCAGAATACCGATCGGAATAAACGTTTCCAAAACCTAGGGCAAACGAACCAGATTCACAGGTTAGATGTGGGTCAAACAGTCCATCAGCTGAGCTTCAGCCACCGACTGTTAACGTGCGGACATGATCAGACGACACAATGCATAAGACGTGAAACAGAGACAAACAATAAGGACTTGTGGAGTGATAGCTTGAAGGATTACGCAAATTTGGTACATGGATATACCGTAAACAAATTGAATCAATTTTTCCCGTTGAAGTTTTTTGATTCCACTTAATGAAGCGGATTACTACGAGATCATTTAGAACGAAGTTTCGTTCAATTTTTTGAAACAGTCAGTTCTGAAGTGATATAAAATGATGACATTCCAGGCATTCTTAGATGCGGAATTATTTGCATGGGCTCAGTGGTGGTTTCAAACTCCGCGGTGAAAAATGCATGTAGGTTCAGAGCCATTCATTGACGCACTGCCATACAAGATATAATTTATTTAGTGATATATCACCAGCACAAGCACTAATCCTATCCAGGTGCCTGCAGCTAATCAGGAGTAAATTTTTGACACCTTATATTACCGGCCAAAGGTTAGTCTTTTGTCGACAACACCTTCTCACTGTGGACATGCTTCCATACCCTGTGGGTGTCTGGTTGACCTAACGTGATCGTTTACCCTGGTAAGCTCGAGGAGGACCCCGAAATATAACTTTGCAAATACTAGTTTTATGTATAGCGAAAACATGAAAGATACCGGTAGGTGGATCGAATAAGTTTTGACTGAAAACTTTCTGGTATACGCCATCCAAAAGCTGCACTACTTTCGAAACCTCCAAAAATGGTAGCCTTTCATTGTAGGCATCTTGAATGTTGGCAACTCTGCGTTATGAAAGCCGATTTGAAGAAACCAAAGTTACTAACCAAATTCAAATGGCTATTCTAAAAGCCTCCAGTAATTTACACTGAAAGCGCCTTCGATATGTTTATGGATGAACGCTAGCTCACTGCCTACTAGGCTTTTTGTCGCTTTTCAATAACGGAGAGTGTTGAAAACTGTAACCTGGTGACCATTTTGCAACATGGTTCCAAAACATGGAAACTCTGGATTTGGCGCGCGTTCACTAGGAAACTTCCGACTTCCTGACCACAATGCGAAAGGACATGAGTTTAACTCTAACTAACGTAAAAAGGAATGAAAGTCGTTGGCGTTCGCGCTTGGAAACTCTGTGAGTTCTTACTTATTTTTGTCTTACATTCTCCTCCAGTCCACGCAGCCCAAAATATTACCTGTGTTAATATGATGCACATATGATTACACGAATCCATCAGTTAACACACCTGCTGAGGACGTTCCGGCATCATTTTTGACGGGTGTTGGTCGTTTACTCACCCATCGTTTTTTCAGTCCACCCCGTATAACTCAATAGTTCCGCAATTAGAGTGAACGTTCTTGTAGTAAGTGTGCTTAGCTGTGTAGAGATTTTTCTTGGTTTTGTTCACTAACGATGTTTCACTCTTTTACAATAACGTTTTTACGTCATCTCTGCGTGTTGTTCGAATTGATTAAAATGACCTTGCAATTACAATAAAAAAATTGGTGCACGTACGCCGGTCTGCTCTTCTACCTGTGTCTTGGTAGTTTGACAATACTACACAGATCTCTCACCCATTTTTAAGTTCCGCTGTACTCCAAACATCGTCGCGGCACCGACCGCGTTTTAGCCGCCCACGGTAATCTCGGAATATCCTCGCTTCTGAAACAATGGTAACATGGAATACTGTGATTCTTCTCTTGAACCATTTCCGTGAGTGAAGCTCTTTTTATTATAACTTGCTAAAACTCCCGTAACTATTCTGTTGCCTTCGATCATTTTTTGTCACCGAACCCAGTGAAATACGCTTGCATTTACTTAGGGTAGTCAGAGACTATTTTTGGCCACCACAGCTGAAGCAGTGTACCGCGGAACAGCCCATTTTCAGATTGAAGTACCATCGCTTCGTCTTGTGGGAAGGTTTGAAATATTCACCGGGCTTTCTTGGGCCAAATTGAAGGTTATTTGCCCACCGTGCACCAAATAAGAAGCCGTCGGTTGTGTTAGTGTTTGTGAGTTAGGAAACAGAGTTCGATGGAGTTCTGCGGGAGCAGATGAACGAACGTTGATAACATGAGGGAAGGAGTGGGTGTGAGTGGGAGGGTATGTGATCAGCACTCATCAATAACAATTAACTGGAAAGGCCTTGGCAAAAAGTTGGTGCTACGGCCACTATGTAGGCGCGGTTATTCAGCTCAGATACGTCTACTGTATCGATCTATTCTCCCTCGGTAAGACTGTAGCGTTCAGTGTTGTCCTGTTACACTGAATGAGTAGAATGTGTTAGAATTTTTGTTTTTCAGCATTTTCCGAGGTAATTATTTAATACTTTGATATCATGTTTTCGTTTAGATCCGGATTCATCACAACACATAATGCCAACAGATTTTACTTAACAACAGTCAAAATTCTGGTGTCAGTAACCATCAAGTGATAATTAACTTCACAAGCCAGCAAAAATACAAGTTCCCATCAATTCTGATTTTCACGTTGGAAGCATAAAAACTTCATCGTATGAACTTTTAATTTTGACTTACCATGTATTGTATGTTTGGTGCGGTAGTTTTTATCTCATGTGGCGAGCCCACCGATAAGGTCACATTAAAGCTGTATACATGTTTACGGTTGAAGCGAATTGTTTTTGGTGGATTCTCCTTGGACAGATACGTATTTACTCGCCTGATATGTTCGCTGATCCGAGGGAAGGAGTAAAATGATACTTGTACACCAAGACATTAGGTTATCCACAAAGTGTGTACAGTTTGATATTAGGGATAATTTTATCTTTAAATGGTATCAATTGATATGAACACTTACACAGTCAATAATGTAGCATTTGACGTATCTATAAAACTAGCAGGAATCGAATTTGCCAAGTAAGAATGTCTCTACTTTGGAATGTTTCCATGGTCGCAAGGAAACAGTTAATTAGCCAATAAGTTGTTTAAGATCCATTTTCATAACGCAAGCAACAATTCCAGTTTCACCGTCAAAAGGTTGTCAACTATCACCGTAGAAAATATCTACCATACTTATGTTCCGTAAAATTACCGATAGAATAAATCCTCACCCCGGTTGGGATATCAAATACCACCCACACTCTAGTTAAGCTACCTCTGACCTGAATTTCTACATAACCAAACGTTCGGCAAAATTCACGTGCGAATAGTTCTGAAGATTAGAATGTGGTACTTCATTTCTGCTAAACGTTAGGTAACTTACGCAGACATGATTAAGTCCATTTCAGCGATGGCTGATCGGAGTTTAAAACCTGGCCGGCTAAATGACCTGCACTCGCTGGGTCACAGGAACGTTGTGTATCAAGACACTCATAGCAATTGCGCATTGTGACTGTGAGCTCGAGGGCATAGTTAGTCAGTCAATGTACGTCTCAATGTTCTTCGGAAATTGTGGGCTGCAAATGCTGGCTGCATGCAAACACTGCTAACGAAAGAGGCTGGCTGGAAAATCTATCTGAATGCGAACGCTGCGATCAAATGTGAGTGATGGTCAACCGGAAAATAAACCAAATCCCAGACTACTCATCAGTAACGTAATGTTGTGTCCGCAAAACACGCTTGGCCAACAAGTTGGTTTGTTGCGCAAACTTCCGTACAGGTCACGTCAAAAATTAAACCACAACCGCGTACACTCATTTGCACGATAGACATGCATTCACATACATTGGGTGAGAGTACGTTGTCATTCGCCTTGGTGACCGTTCTCACACAGTATGTAAACACTGTTCTGATAGTCTCTTCTTGTCCGCCGTGTTCGGGGCTTGTCCTTTTGTTCCTGAATGTCGCCTGTGGGTAATACACTACTTGTGAGTAGTATACTACTCACAACGAGACCGCCTGTTATACAACAATAATACTAGCCCAATGATGGGATTCGGACAGCTGACTCATAATAGGGGAACGATAATCATTCCCTGTTAATAGGGTTTCCGCTGGAATATTCTTATGCATAACCGTTTAGATCCGGAACCGTTCAGTCATCACTACGCTCAGCGGAGTTCACACAGTCGGTCAGCTCAGCTTGATGCGTAATCAGTGAACAACGTGTCAAAAACGAATATATATACAGGAAACTACTCAGTCGGGCAAACATTTATTCTACTTCTTAACTATCTCACTCGTAACACGGACAAGCCTGAAAATGTCGGCTACGGTTTGTTTCTCAACGGTTATCTTGTGCACATTTGGATATGTCACACCAGACACAAGCTTCGGCAGAGTTAAAAAGGTATTTTGAACCAATTATCTTGAGGCGGTCAGGACCCACGCGATGCGATGCGAATCCGTTGATAAAAATCTCGACACTAATGAACACCTTTTTGTATATGGAGGTCTGTTTACTAGTCGCAAATGAGTACCTTCTACGCAAATCAGAAAATATCTTGCCTTCGGATTGTTCACAGCATTCGGATGCTTTTCTTTAAAACTATTTGCGTTCCATATTTTAATAGTTATAGAGTTAACCTGACCGGTGATTATTTGCGTCTTATCTCAACATTCTGGACCACTGAAGACGTGTTCTCATCAAAGAGTGCTTTACATACCCAGATTAGAACGGACCCTCTGGCTACCTGAACAGCCTTCCATTTTTCATAAAACATAATGGGAGGAACCTTTTCAACCCATTGTTTCAGACTGAACTACTTCCTCCAAGACCGCTGCATGCAAACACCTGATCTGCCGTGACGTCCGTGGGACATGTTGGAAGATGCATATCGTCCGGTGACTGCTTAGTTGCCCACTCAGATACACAAGTAACAGTCTGGTCGTTTTCAGATTTATTGTTTGACCGTGTCATTCATTCAGTCAGCTTGTTGATTGTCCGAATAATAACACGACCGTCATATGGACTTTTATGAAGTGGTTTATGAATTTGTCGTAAGTGTTTTCATCCTGCGGCCCGTTGGCCAGCTGAGTTCAAGATTTTACATATGAGATGAACAATATGGTGGAGGAATCGTAAAATGAATGTAGAGTCCCAACACACCTGTCAGACAGTGAAGCAGTCACGGTTACTTTGTTCTGTTTTTCGTGGCTTTTCATTACTTCGTTCGGGTTCCCTTGAACTTTCGAAAAATTTTCACATTCATCTCAAATTGCAAGTACCGATTATTCCGTCACATCCGTGATTACACTCGACAATGTGTAACATATTGGCCAAAGGGCTGCATGGCACCATTGTTCCAAATTGAATTGTTCTCACATGTTTGCACACGTTAGGTTTTTGCTTGACATGCAGTCTGTGTCACATATCTGATGAGCATCTGAAAATTCACTTCAAGGAAGAGCAGTCTCGAAAAGTTGCAAAGTAGTAGACAGACTGGCAGTGAGATTAAGCCAATTTCTTCTTCAGGAAGGGTTTTGTAAGAATATTTCCCCAAATGCCGGTCCATTTTCTTATGTGCGACAACTTAAGAGCAAACTAGTGTGTACATTTTCTAAGAATATCAGCCTTATTGAGCTTCGACTTGGTAAATATTCCGTGTGCGTTGTGGTGTTCAAACGTGAGTAAATCAACCTTATCGGTGGTAATTATATCACTAGGGGTTATTGCAAGTTCTTAAAGAGAAAATTGCTGATCTCCCCCATGAATTATGTTGTTTGCGGTGGTGAGTTCAAACCTCGCTTCATAATTCAAGATTTTCACGCTCATTTTCAAACGTATGCCTTTGCAACAGGGTCACATAAACTTCATATAACGGAACAGTTCCGTAAACGCGTATAGATGTGTTTATTTTGCACATCACCGTAACTTTTAGGTTCAACCAAAACTCTATATCAGCGCTACGGAATGGAACACCACTAACATGAAGAACAGTAATATATCAAGAAACCGGTACTATATGACCATTTAAAAGCAAATATTTTAGACGTGAAAGTAAGATATCTGTGAGAAGAGCATGCTGCAGAACGAACTGAATATAACTGCCAGCGTAAAAAGAAAAATTCAATAGTTATATTACCCGTGATGTTAGCATCTTACTGCCCGAACGTCGCACCCATAGTAGTATGGGCGGAAAACCTGTATTCACCTTAATCCTATTCTAAGAACACCATTATTGAATAGGTGAGCCACAATTCACAAGAACAAATCAAATAAATTTCACCCGTCTCATATCTGTTGAATGAGCTCCCCGTAATACACGTGCTAAGAATCCTGCTCAAAACTACAGTAATTGTCTGATTGTCTTGAGATAAGTTACATTCCCAACACTCTTAAATCCTGTCGACGTGCTTGCGATTGGAATTTTCTCTACCTATCGCCTCACCTAAATCGAAGGGTGCTTAACAAACCACTCAAAATGAAAATGAGTAATAACGGATCATCTCATAGGGTCGAAGCTGAAAATAAGGTTGTTTTTGCGTAATCGTTCAGAAGATCAAATTTTGTTTTAGATTCAAATAAGAGTGAGTCAGACGTTTAACTTGACAATAAACCGATAAACCTAACAGCAAAATGACAGTCACACCCGAGACTCAAAAATTACTCCTTTCTTCTTCTGTCTGAGCTCTGTTGAAAATCACCCAATATTGGAGATACTGTGTGTAACGTGTCGGCGCAACATGTGCCAATATAACGTCAATTTGACGATTCGTCGTCTGCCATCCTTCCAACGACCTACGGCCTGAATCTCTTAGAGATGAATATAGCGATGCAATGTGCAGTAGTTCAACAGTGGTGGTCAATCCACAGGGTGGCCGGTAGTCTTGGAAATACTGAATGTGCGTTGTGTGGCAGGTCCGTTTACTGTTACCGCCTTTGTAACGGCGGTTCGGAAAACTGCACTGAAATTCCCGCGTCTTTCACGTGATCACCAAGGGAAATAATGCAGGTTGAAAGTTCTCCGGGAACTGGGCTCTGTCTACTGGATATTTACACATATAGGAGTAAGTTTTGTCACTGGCTAAATGTTGTTTATCAGTTTGCTCTGGTTTTGTTTAAGTTATTTACAGTTCAAAGGTATGTGCACTGATTTTCATCGAAGTGTTCATGACTAAAAAGTGTTTACGTGTTCTTAGTCATCAGTGACGCAACCAACACTAGTAAAATCTAAGACCGGTGGGCAGCGTCTGTAAAGATTGCTGTAATAAATATTTCAGCATGATACCTATAAAGTCTGCAAAGGTTTTTGCTTCAACTAGGATTGCTCCAGGTTATTCTCTAGAAAGTACATCTTTAATTAGGTGGATGACAGCTTTATCTTACTAGAATTCTTCAGGAACCCGTCCGCACGGAAATGGCCCGTGTTAACTTTAATTAGAGAACTCTGAATTTCATATCCATAACTAAGAAACTTTTCAGAAGCCTTGGAGTGCGACGTATGTCACGTTGTAGTGGAGTCTGTGTGACTACCAACACATACTTCTTATTCTCCGTTCAGCTTTTTGAGACACCTCAAATAGATGTCGCCTTGCTGTTGGTCTAAACAGCCTTCAGCAGTTGATCCCAGCTATTTACTTATCAAACTTCAAACTTGTAGGAGATAAAGTTTATTAGAGGCTAATTTATACAAGTGCACATTCACGAGTGGCGTACTTTGACCCACGAATCGTGGAACAGTGTTGTGAAAAATTAAGTTGTCGGCGTTCGAAAGAACAGACACTCAGAAAGTCAACATGTTGAACCTCCAGGGTTTGTCTTTTCGTTCAACATAGAAAGAGTTGGAGGCACACATACAAAACTGTTCAAACCTTCTTGCTGGTATTGGGATGAAACGTGAAGTTCATCAGCTATTTGAAGTGTCCATTTATTTTTGTGTGATAAGGGTGAGTTCATGTCTCCGCTCGGGCAATCACTCAGAGACTGGAATGATTGTAGACCGTATGCACCAATTCAGGAACACACACCTAACATCAGAGCACTGTTTCATTTTACTTACTGTTAACCCCCTGCATGGAATTATAAAGTATTCGTGCTCGCTTCTATGCGTCTCGACCAGGCTATGCCAAATTGCGTGCTATCTCGAACAGGTTTTTTTGTACCAACTATGTGTATTCGTAAACTTAATCACATGCGGTTCTAACTCACGTGTATACAAACGGTCCGATTTCTTCGAAGTTTGGTCTGCCTCCATTCAGCACCTGCTGCGAGTTTGTCAGGTTGTAAACGTAGGCTACAAATCTCACTGTCGACACGTCGGTGCTATTCCAGAGCTCAAAGAATTTTGACCCGGGAACATACACCAGATTCTACCCAAAGAATAAACAGATGAAATTCAAAGTTCATGTAGAAACATGATGGAACTCCTAACTTTTAAAATGTCCTAAGAAATAGTTGTGCGTCTCATAGCTCCAGGTTAAGCGGACTCGCTCCTGCGTCTTGGTTTGTGTAATTTTTAAATGAACCACTGCACTCTAAGATGAATTCAGTTGATGAACCCGATGAATATTCCTCATCACAAATTGAAGATTTGCTCATCATATAACTCCACATTTCTGACGTTTCTCTATAGTCATTTCGGTTCACTGCATCCATAGGACGGATACTCACAAGGGATGACAGAAGTTTTCTCGGTAGAGGGCGCCTTTCATAGATCGAACTTTAGTCGACGAGATAGTCACTGTGTGGTTACAACTGACTCAACAAACTGGGTGAACGATTCTGCAAAACCTCCCAAAGGAGCTTCGGTGATGCACCAAGGTCTTCAGGATCATCTGGTTAATGACACCTGAAGCAGCCAGAACACGAGTAGGAAAGAAAAGTTAAGATGTGTCTTAAATTTGCACATCAAATTCAGAAGTCACCAAGAAAGGCCCCATTTTATTTCGATTGATTCAATTACGGTCTGTTGTTGGCCCCAAATGAAGAGAAAATTATTCCAACAGAGTTTCTAATATTACTGTGCTGCTTCTTTTTTTCTCAGGCTAAGAGGGTCCGTTGCTCTTCTGCACACCACGCGATCGGAAAGCAAGCCAAAAACCGCTGACCGTTGATTCGGTTTACAAACGTACATAGCGAGCTTATCGCGTAGTTTATTAAATCAGACAGACAACTGCAAATAAAACTTTGGATGAAAAGACAAAAGAAAACAAGGGCTGAACGAACTATTAAAGATATGGTGTAGATCAGCCGACGTTTTGTTTCGTAATGACGCAGAACTTAAAACGGGGAGTTAGAGGCGCTGGGCGTAACTGTCTGTTATTCTCTCAGGTCCGGGATGTATTTCACCAATCACTATAAACAGTGGTGTCAGTCAATTTGGTGAATCAGTGGAAGCATGCGCACTTCCTGAATGAACCGTTTTGCTCACACAGAGTTGCTAAATTAGACCAGATGGTCCATCTTGTTTGTTTCGAGGTCTCTTCCGTATTCTCCTCGTGTGACTTAGATCTACTAAGCGAACCAAAAGTGTAATGATCCTTGGTAAACGGTCATACTTAAAAACAAAAACAAAACTTAACTGTCATCAAATTCCATTGCACAACAGAACAGTTATCATTTACTTTCATTTCTTCACCTCGGTTCAAAAGTTCACAATCGGCACCGTTACCATGTCCACATGACTGTCCATGAGAGTTGAGTTATTATCCCGATCTATTCTCATGGTATTTAGCTAGTGGTCGTAAAACTGAATCGATATTCATCTTTTCTTGACACCTATGATTCATTTTTGCCAAAGCCGTCGTTGTTCAGTGACTTACAATAATTACTAAGGTAGTTTGGTCATAAATTAGCTTTTTATTTCAGCCAGTGCACACAGCAGCATTTGGTTAGTAGGCGCAGAATACAGTAAGTTAAACAACACTGGAGAAGGTATGGGATATGAACGACTTAGCTGATGTTAAAAATAATTAAGTGAAAATTAAATCCAGTGTGGTCTGCTTGAATGACATTGTCTTGGTAAGTGTACGCCATCTGAATGGCGTGCACGTGTACATATATTTATTGTTGGTTGTATGAAAGCCGTCCATTCAGAAAATGACAATGGCTCACACTGATTTTTTGATGTTGACTAATTCTTGTTGATAGACGTTAGTGGTCTACTTTACTGAGACCAAAGTAAAAATCTACGTTTCACTAATATCATACCTGACTGCGAGATAATGAGGGTTTGCTGCAACATGACATTCAGTAATCTCGCTCTATTACGAACTGCCAATTTTCCGTAGTAGCTGCTACAAATCCAGTTGTGAGGTGAGATATCGCATTGTTTGTCGGCTGACATTTAGCAAGCCTGACGGAAATCGACTGGCCGCTTGACTTTTAATGTTACAGTAGTACACATACGCAAAACCGTGAGTACAACAACCGAGTGCTTAATCACTAGCCTTGGTGTTCTGTTAGGGCGCAGTGTCAAAGGTCAACGCCTCTTCGGACCTGGTATTCAGTAATCATTGAAGGACAATCGTTCAGTTTTATCGTGTTCAGTGCGTTAGTCCCAGCGTATTGTTGCAAAATACCAGGTCACCCAGTGGGCCTTATGATAAGCTTAAACAGCATTGCTCCGATGAAAAATTATTCGCCGCATGCATGAAGGACCTCTGCCAGTTTTGGTTTAAGAAGCACGCTACGTGTCATTTCTGTATAAAAAGCACGCCTAGAAAGGTGACTGTCACTGTTTGTTCCAATTTACTCCATAGATTTGCAAACTGTGATACTGATGAATATAACAAACTGGCAATAATGCGAAGGTATTTTATTAAAGGGTTGCGCCACTATTGGCGTTTGGTTGCTACAGATAGACGAATCCTCGCTTCCGTGTTGTACGCTGTTCACACTGACTAGGCCAACTTTTTTTCATTATGCTGATTATCAGAAACACGGGTGTGAGAGTTAGCACAAAATGTGATTTATATATGATTTTGGGGACACATAAAAGTGTGATTCTCCACTCTGCGAACCTTTCTGGATCAAACAGAGCGGGGGAGGAGTGTCAGATGATCTAAGCAGATGGGCTGAATGCGTTAGTTAAAACTGAGTTCAGAAAGATTGGGGGAAAGTAGTTTATTAGAAAGTCACCTTCATATTTACTGTTTGATCATAGACCATGGTGACTGTGACTGACGCTCTCCCGCCAGAGATGATGGACATATGTGAAACCGGGACTCAGCATAAGTTAGTTGCGTTTCACAGGAGAAAACATGCAATTACTGGACTCAAGGGAGAGGGGAATTAACTGGTTGATGAAATACGGAAGGCTCGTAGAACGGATCTAGGAAAGCAAATTGAGGATTATTAGATTTCAGGTGATTTACAGAGCTCTACCACAAGTGACCGTTGAGGGCAGGTGAAAGATAAATTCGAATACAACGTAGCTTGTTCATTCATAAGGAAACTTCTGTTTTCCAATTTGTACCCTTCCACAACCTCTGTCTGAACATCGACAGAGTGACTAAGTGACAGTTGTCTAAGTTTAAGCCAACAGTGCTGCATCACGTGAGACAGGAACCGTTCATACTTTCCAAAGAACATTTCTGCCAGATTTTTACTTCGATTCCATGTGAAGCCATCTAGAAAGCGCAAACAATCAGCTGGCCTAGAAACCTGGCTTCGCGAATGTAAAGTCCCTTTCCATGTCAGAATAATGAGCGAGGATCTTCTTGGCAGACATTAGGCACAAAAAATGTGATCAGCTGTCTCGCTAATTGCAAACATTGGGGAAATATGTGACTGCCCAACCGCATCAAAGAATACCTTCAAGATAACACAGCACAACTCTGCCTCGGTTTTTAGTACTATGAAACTGGAACTATAAATTGCATGTGATTGCAGAAAGCGTTGTGCACGCGGAGTCAAACCTATTCTTTAACTTCTAGAAAAAACAATGAACACAAATTAATAGCTAACAATCGGTCAGTATGATTGTCCGATTGTTACCGTACAAACTGACACACACAAGAGACCAGACCATTCGCTCGCGGGTGAACTTTGCACTAAAACTTGTTGAAGCTCTGTGAATAGCATACCGCCTATCATGATGACTGGATCTAAATCTCGAAACGCTCGTTTAAGTCGTTTCGCTCTTAAATAAAACTGTTTCACATGCACCTCATTGGCCTACAATTTCATTCGAGAAAATTTGTTTTTGGCACATTGGATCTCCAGCAATCCACATTAAAATACCTGTGGCCAGCGAAAACAACCAACAAACCAAGTGGTTAGAAAAACTAATCAATCTGGAGCATCACGGTGAATTGAACGTACCCCTGACTATTCACAGCTGACACCAGCCATCTGCTATATGCTGCAGTGCAGCTGTTGTGTGCTTGGTAGACTGAATTTCTATTCCGCTCGCTATCTTTCGATATTCTCTATTGCAGTATCATTATTGTTGATTCCGTAGAAAATGAAACAATCCTCTGATTTGCCGTTTCTTTCCACATCATCCAGCGCAGGTTTCTGTGCAGATAATCATTCATAACCTTATTTAAGCTTCAGATTTACCACAAATCATAAGTAATTGCATTGTTCATTCCTGCCTACTTAAGAGTCTGAACCAAGACATGTGTTTGGTCTTGTGACAGTGGGACTGTGTTGTGATGAGCATAAGGATGTCGTACATTTACCAAGCTCACGCAAAGTGTGACCCAGTACAAAGGGCCCATAATTCATTATTCCATGAGGAGGCCTACCTTCCCTCATAGTATTTATTCAGAATCTTCCACATTTTAGATGATACTTGAATCTGTTGTGTCGGTTTAGGCCTGTAATTTGCAAACCTGTGATAATTGTGTGTCCGATGTTTACACAATTCTACCACTTTCTTGTGAGTTACTTGTTAAGATCTCGCAAAACCGGGTAGGTTGCAACGACCTTACTAGTGTTCCAACTCAAAAGCACTGAAAGGTGAACATTTGCTTTAGCTGAAAACGGGCTGGATGTGTGTCGGAGAATATGACCACGTAATAACGAATAACTATGTACATGCTTGAGGAACCAACCTTATCGCTTTAGAGGAACGATGGCAGTCGTCTCAATGATAGATAATTTACATTAGTTGCGTTTCTTATGGTTTAAAACAAGCGCTGTTCTCCGGTCTATTTGCGTAGTTTCCATTATGTCCCTCTCACTGGTATCACTCTATTATCAGCAGTGCTTTAAAAAGACATCCCATAATCTGTTGTTAATTTTTCGCTGAGATTAATGTGTCTGGTGCTTACTGTTTGTCGACAGTATAAGATCCATTGACGTCAGACGTGATGAACGTGGTGGAATATGTCTTATTAAGTCAAAGCAATTGAATTTTAGGCAGCCTTTTTGTAAACAACCAATGAATTGGTAGACATGATTACACATACATATGTATATGCGACACCGCATGTCGGTACATTCCTATCCAATCGGAAGTAACGGAGTAAGGAACGACTATCTTCAACAGCCCTTTTAATGTTGAAGTGGTCATGTCACAGATTAAAAGAACATTAATGACATGACGGTTTGAAAGTGGCATCGTAAGTGGATGCTTCAGTCAACTTAATTAGTCACAACCGAACCAGATATTGGCTCATCACTGTTCTACACAGCCGGTAATAGTGTGTGCCTAAAGACCCAGTTGCCTTTCTACGATCGGTTTCTGCCTGTGAGCCCCTTATATGTTGCGATTAAAAGTATAGCTGAATGCACATCAAGAGGTGGCTTAGCACAGCCGAAATTGAAACCGGCATTAAAGAATTTTAATTGTCTATCAATCTACGAACCACTTGTGAGAGAGTCATATTAGGCTGCGTTTGAATCACTACATTCCTGTGTGACTACTAATCCAACAACCATGCGAGCAATCCACGCCGGTGACTAAGAAAACTCACTGATGAACTCGGTTATCAAATGTGACGTAAATTCCGTTGACCGTCCAAAATAAGAACTGTTCCAACTGCATATCTTAGAACGTGTATACGAAGATTCACCTAGACCAGTGTTAACCATTAGGATGGTGTTACTGATTAACAGTGCGGTTTTGTTAGATGAAATGTGGACTGTTGCTAGGAGCTCAGCGTTAGCTCTTTGCGAATTTGCACTATAGCACTCTCTCATCTAGATCGACCAGCGGATTTCACACCACACGGTGGGGGGCGACTGAGTTCAAATGTGAGAATTTTGAGCACCCGACGTGATAGGTGGAGCACGTATCACATAAGAGTACGCTGTTTGTGTGGTTGACACAAAATCCATCTTACTCCCAGACTTTACAAACGGGTCTTTTTAAAATAGCAAATACGCCATGCTACATACTAGTAGCATAAGTTACTCTGGAATATAAATATAAGCGGTATTAACCCAACGATCCCTGAATATAAATAACATGAACGCTGCGATTATTATTATTATTGCAGTAGAGCAAAATCAGCTGTAGCTTCATGTACGTACGACACCGGTTACGTGGTGTTTGTTTTCCCCTCACTTCTTATTCTCGAATATAGCTTCCAGTAATCAGTTCAAGTCTACTTCAGCGGTCGTTTTACTTGCAAACAGTACCGTTTAGTAGCACACCTTTAGCAATGCCTGCCGCAAACGGTATGTCTGAACTTGATAGAATCTTTTTAGCAAAGAACTTGGGAAAATTCAAGAGAAGTAGACAAATCACATGGAGGTATTCATGCGAACTGTGATCTAGACACGTGCTTATAAAACATGTCTCTAAGACAGGCAAGCTTGGGATGAATGCCGGGAAAATGAATCACAGAATACACTATGCTGACAATATTTACGTCACATACTAGGGGTGAATACTAAGAGGTAAACCAAAGAAGAACGGCTGATCATCATTCAACTGACAGGGCAAATCAGTGCGCTTCAGACGATATTGGCAAACTGGGACAAAACATGTGGTTCGGGTGTAATGCATAAAAGCGATAGCTGACGATTACTCCGTGAGACCTCATAACCCAGTGGAATTAATAGGCGTTTGCTCTATCTCCTGTACCGTCTGTCTGAGCATTACTTGTGCGCGAAGGTGGTTGAACTGTCGTACGAATGATCGCGCGACTTGCGGTTGCATATTTGGCCAACCACACACACGAAAGTGTCCACACCAAATACTGCAGGATCTCCAGTAGACGTACAATTTTGACCTACTCTCACCACACGCTTTCGAACAGCATAAATCTATTTGCCTAACTGCTTTGTTAGACAAATACTGTATTCTCCAAATTGTCTCGTTTTCACTTTTGGGGACGTAACCTACACGGAATGGCTTGATAACTGCCTGGTAGTTATAATGTTTTATCATCATCAGTATGACTCACGCGTTGATCAACCTTATGTCTGATTCCGACGCAGCCAGTAGAACAGAAGAAGAAAGTATTCAAACTACTTGGATCGGCTAATGAGCTCTTACCACAGTCTGCATCTAGGCCGATCGGCATTAAACCTGTGACACCCTCTAAGAATCTATCTTGGATCATTACCATACCAGCAAACGTTGGCTGACTGACACGCACAGTTCGGAGTCGCACAGCATCCATCCCGAAGTTTCCCATCCACTGACCGTTTATTTTGTGTCATCGTCCTCTGAGACCTCCCGCTGTTTTTGTTTTAAAAGTTTGTCACACGTTGTATTAATTATGTGACTTAGAAGACGTCCAGAATTAACAAGCGTGTTCATTTATTGAATGTCACTCACCAACGGGAACGCAATATCAAAAGATCGCAATTCTTTTATCAACTGCACTAGGAAGCCTACTAGGGTGGCCATTCTCCCAGATAATTTGAGAGATTTCATGCGACAGCTGAGAAGAGTGAACACCTAAGTCCATATTTAAAGTTTGTGAGTTTTCGGCGTGTGTCCTTAACGCACTTGAAGCGGGTCTCCGAATTCTGTTTATTGTTCTGATCCAAGTCTGGCAGAAGACCGGACTATTGTGGTTCGACCTACCAGCCCTCATAAGAGGCGTTCATTCGATCAAATGAGCCTCACAAAATCTTCGTTCAACTAATCGGGAAAAAATTTTGCATCATAACAATAATACGTAACTTGCTGGCGTGAAAGAACCTATCTTGGTACAAAGAATGATTCATCAGTAGTTCCTCCCTATAAAGCGCTTATTTCCGAAACACTATCTCTGAGGCCACTCCCAGAATCTGCAATACTAAGAAGAGACCCGTGGTGCAAACAGTTTTCAGGTATATTCACAAGTCACCATCCCCTTGATTCTATCTTAACAGCACCGTTCGTGGATTGCTTTTGGTGGAAACTTGATGTACACAATGTTCTTGTCTAATCTTCGTGTGATGTAGTCCATTAGGAGACCATTATTTTCATTGTTAGCCAGATTTTGCCAGATGGAATGTTTTCCTTTTTTAATGTTTGTTTTTTCTTTCCAACTTTAGCAAGTTTCGTTGTGATTGTTTCTCTATGATCCGAACAAATTCTGGAACGTAAACCTATCAGTTTTTTCTATTTTTACCTGCTGCCTCTTTATTAAGGTTTATCACAGTGTGTAACAGAGACAAACATTGTATACATTCGTTATACATTCGTTTCAGTTGTGTCCCAGCTTTGTTATTAGTTGTGTGGTGGTCAGTAGGATGATCTTACAAGAACAGGGAGAGCAGTTTAACTCCGGTGGTAGAAAACATGTGATGTAATAACGCGCTCCAACAAAAAAGCAAGTTGACCAACGTTATGCTGCAATGAATGCAATACTCATTTGCGGCTAGTTTTCAACCTACGTCAACCAAATCCAAACTGTTAGTACAAAATGCCTATGAAAGTTACGAACATTAAAAAATACCCGAAACATCAGAACTCGGGGGGCGGGGACGCAATTGTGTGAGAACTTAACAGCTTAGGCTAGACTAGACCAAAGAACATTGTGAGAGATTCTGCATACAACTTTTCATCAGAAAATTCACGCCTTCACAATCAGTTGATTGCAGTTTCAACTTTCCAGGACTCTGCCCTACTGGTTGACAGACTTAGGTATTTCAGATTGGTTGCGTAAGTTTTGTTTGAAAAGCGAGGATTTTTTCCGGCCTATGAAATACAGCTTTTGAGAAACCAAACTATTTTCTCATAGCTGAGATTTTATCTAATATCTTTTAGAAGTAGTTAGCTGGCAAGTAACTTAACATTATACCTCAAGGAGAATAAGTTAATCTAACCAAACCGCAAATAACAGTCGGATAAAGCCTAAGAAATTCGTGCTGAATCGATTGCAGTAAGCAGGTGCTTGATGGGGCATATAAGCTGTCCCCAGTGGTATGCAAGAATTGTGCGGATACTTTATTTTCAACCTTGTCTGAGTTATTTGAATAGTGTCCTAGCTCACTGGGTCGCTAAATTGTAGGTGGCTACCCGAATATCTCTTGTTACTAGTGAAAGGCCTTCAAAAACGAGTTCAATAAAGTGCATCGTTGGCAAAATCTTAATTGCAAAATTAAGACACGCTTGGTAAAATGAACAAGTAGCTCACAATTAGCAATTCCATTACTATGTCTGTTAATTTAACATTATTCTCTTAAAAAGAAACGGAAGAGATCTGACCATAGTTTCGTAGGTTACAATGATCCTTCCAGTTACATAAACTAAACCATTTTCACTCGCTTTTACAACCGACTTTAACTGATCCACTACTGCAGATGAGCGAATCATCAACAGACGTAAATTCGGCTGTCATCACCACCACTATCATCATCATCAACATTATCAACAACAATAAAAGTATCTTTATGTCGTTTCATTTAACGCTTAGAAAAAGAACAAGTCCTAGATAGCAAGACAGAACGGAAAGCGCAAAACTTGATCGGTAATAATGTTAATCACCACCTCCCTGGTAGTCCAAGCTCTATGCTCTGTAGGTAATGAGAACTACAGTCAACGAAACGAATCCAACCTAAAATAGCTAATCTCTAAGTGACTAACTTCACTCCCAGGAACCAAGAAAGCGGCTCTTCCACTCCGAGGGATTTGACCGAGGCATGGTAAAAGTTGTTCTATCTGGCAGTCTCTCATCCAGTGTCTTTAACAGATGGACAACTAAAACTTCCTGGTGGTGTCATCAGGTACCTTAAATCGTACGCAGTCACGGATAAGCAAATAACTTAACAAGGTTCACGTGGTTTAATCTGAACGCTGTGATTTCTTAGCCGTGAAGCAACGAGGGCTTCACGACTGATTGAGATGCGCGACTCTTAAGCTCCAGCGAGATGCTTCCCTTTCGCTACAGAAATCCTAGATCGACAAATACAGTCAAAGCCTTTCAGCTGGTAGCTTCTGCTCCATTCTCACATCAATGCTGCTACTGGTTACATATCCTCATAACATCAGCTGATCAGCAAGTACCAAAACTTTGCTCTCTGATGAAAAGTCTGCGTGACAAAAATTGACAAAGTTTGCGCTGCCGCAAAATAATCAGAGAAATATACTGCACTATCTATCTCGTAGAGACCAGTAAGTCCTCCATGGTGTGGAAAGTCCAATTTGTGTTTTTCTGTGGTGCGAGACGTTCTCTGTTATTTCATTTCGGACAAGATCAAACGAAACCTTACAGATTGAGCAACACTGGCGTTAATCGTCCCTGGTTCTGAAATTGTCAAGCCGGTCGTCATAGGCCACAACCTGAGCTGATGTGTACGAGTGATGCATGAAAAATGCTTTTGAATGACTGTTTCAGAAGGACACTCTGCTTCGCTCAAGTCAGCTGAACCCAGCCAGTCAGAAGTTCTGCAAATGACAAACATCTCATTTGTAAACCGCTAGCACGAAGTTATCTGGACTAGTAAGCTCAAGGGATGTGTGAAATGGAATGAAACAATGTGGTTCAGTTTTGGTGAGTTGTAAACCAGGACGTTACATTACAAGTATGTAATGGTGACACGTTTCGGACAGGAAACCGGCTAACGTGCCCATCAAAGTGTTCCACGCAATGCTGCAACCCTCTTGAACTTATTACGGAATAATATGCTACTAGCCTGGTTGATAATTTCGCCAACAAACGAGTTTCTTGTGTCAGTAGGACAGATATGCGTGAAGATTATGCCACAGTCCCTCACAGCTGTCTTCTTATCATTATCCCTCTTTGATAGTCAATCACAACTTCCGGCGTTCGGGCTACGTCAGAGCTTCCTGCGGTTATTCGTCCTAAACTCCATGCATGTGCTGCCATAGGGAATATTTTATTGAACACACAACAACATGAAACTTATTAAGCCCGTGCTGCGTGCTACGGGACCTGTTTCAAGAACGATCAGCCTTTTTTCCTATTCTGGTTTTACATGGATAAAGCATCGTCCCTAGATAATGCTCTACCTTTTAAGTGTGTCGCTGAAGCCGTTTTATGCGTCTCGCAACAAGGTTTCCCTATCCCGAACCAACGTTAAAATCACTATAAATTGCCAGAGAATGTATTGTAGTTTTCTATCAATGTTTTATGTCGATTTTCTGATTAAACTAATCCAGCAGTCTCACTTGTAGTGTATTTCTATTCCCATACAGTTATCTCTAGAACATTTGGAGTTGTTTGAGGATCAAACGCGAACGTCAGGCCTTTTTGCCTTTTAACTGCACATTTGTGCACACAAAAATCTGCCGTTCTGTGGTTCTTTTAACCTTTTAGGCGCAGGCTAATTTTAATGCTCACAACTTCTCAGTTTGTTGCAGTTGTGGCAGTTGAGCATGATCCAGTTAGAGTAAATTATTTAAATTAATAGAATGGAGAAACCCCTATTTGACCGTCACAATAAAAATTTTGTTGAATGTTTCAGGTTTGCTACAGACTCCCACGATCTGTTGAGACCAGTCATGGTTATAATACTTTATACTTCTTCCGTATTTTTTTAAATGGGTGATAAATTTTATCCTCAAATACATAAATATGCCAGTCATTAGTTTAGGCGGGTCTGAGCAATTGTCGAAATCTTTAACACAACGCTAAAATTAGACCCTAAAGTTTAAGTCTTCAAACACAAGTCAACGATCTAGTCCTAGTGGTGCTTTATTTTCATATATCAATAATATGGAGTAATGAATAATCTTTCGCAAATGACGCAATGCACATAAGGCCTATCTAGATCACGTTAGTCTCACCAATCGATCACATAAGTGTATATGGATGTTCCAAAGCACTGCTGCTTGAATAACCCATGGAACAGATAAGGAAAATGAAACAGTTTCACACCTAAATTTTACGAAAAAATACGCACTCACTTGATAAAGTATCTTCAAAAATATATTCTGGAAATTCAACGTGATTCCTAGCAGTGTCATCGTTGTAATGAGACATATAGCAGTCAGAGCCGTTAGCACAATCTTCAAAAGTTTTCCTTTACGGATTTTAAACATTCTTGTGAGCAGAGTGTCCTTCTTTACAGCTTATTACTGGAGAGGCTCCTTGTTCACCTAAAACACCAATAGCGATTAGCTGAGTGGGGATATTCCATTAAATTGGACCGTTCTACTGAAATTAGGTAGAGGTTATCAAGCTTTTGTTGTCACATTACATCTTTAGTCATGTATGCTATGGTGTTCTAAACCATATTGAGGAAATCTAAGACCCTTTACCAGACAAGCAGCTCAAGTTCCCTGTTACACATATCACTTTATCGATGAAGGGATTTAATGGGTAACGCGTAAAATTTAGTAAAGCTTGTGCTGAAGGGAAATGAGTTTTCACTAGCCAATTTTCACTCTTTTTAAATCGAACTGGTTCCACAGGTAGGCATTTTTTTGAACTGTTAGTCTAACATACACTGAAACCATTTTGACAACAAGGTTTCTTCTGTTTACATGTTCGTTCGTATATAATTTCACTACCACATAACGACCTTGGTATCAATTGTCGTGGACTAAACATAATACAGACCACTCAAGATGCACCGGTATTGAACGAGTCTTGATGTCTAACTCAGTCAGCAGAAGCCCCGTCTGCGTCTGGCAATGCACAGTCGGTCTGCAAGTCCATAGTAAAGTACATTACAGTATTCAGAATGAAATTATTAATATTTCAATCAGCATGATGTTAACGATAGGGCCGTCTGTCTCTATTGTGGTACAACTTAGAAGCCTGCACTTTGTAACAGCAGAACGTACGATATTTGGCAACTTCAATCTGCATCGTTTGTGCTGGATGCCGGGTATTTGGTGGCCAGAAGGGTTTCAAATATAAATGTTTCAATGAGCTGATACTCATTAAACCTATTTGGTTTTAACATGTCCGTGGAATGGACAAAGCGGCTGCTGTGCGAGCAATTCACTGCAGGTAAACAAACTACTAGTGGTCATAAACTGCTTACTGACCAATGGTAAAGTGAACCAAAACGGCCTGCACTGACAATCCTCATGGTCTCATACCTTCGACTTTATACTGGATACTAGGGTTGTAAGTGGAACCACAAATGATGCGGCACAAGTCACTTGTGATGAGGGATATGCACAAACGTTCTTCAATTTCGGTCACCGGAACAAACGAAACCGAAGCAGCTGCCGCTGACCACGTGAACGTTCAGAAGTGAGTGAGTGTCGCCTTGCTTTATGCCCTGAAATGTGTGCTGATGTTCATCACCAGGGTTAATCCGTTTAAGTTTGGATACCTGCTGTTTATCAGCTCCTTTTGCCAAATCGTCGTCGCTTACAAAATAGCTATTAGTACTAGTAGATCGGTTAGCCGCTTGTGGTGTGTTTGTGGTCAACAAGGGTTTTGCCAATGCATTTTCAGGGAAATCACCTAACAGAACAGTCGGATGGTCAAAGGTAATTTCATAATGGCTGAGGATTGTGTGCGCAACAGTGGCTGAATTATGCTCTAGCTGTAAGAAGTGCTGAGCCTCGTCATAGGAATTCTTGCTCCACCATATGCGAACTTTAGTGAGTAATTCCAGTCGGTGGGCGGCCTTTCAAATGTAAGGGACTTGATAATCTTTGCAATGGATTTGGTACAAAATCCTAATGCATCATACCGCTGTTATTTTCCTCAACTGGGCTGACTGTCTTTACATACAAGTATATGGCGCCTGATCCTGTATGTGGTGTGGACAGTCAGTCTAATTTTATAACCGAATGAACTTGGTCACAAATCAACAGTTAATTACTCGTTACTGGACTCTCAGCCTGAACGCAGGATAGACCGAAAAGTACAGGATTAACAGGTGTAAACTGCACTGAAATGAAACACAAATGGTTCTGCCCCTGGTAGATGCTTTTGCCAATACTTCAGCTTCACAGCCTAATACTAAGTAGCACCTAGCGTCAATAGTCAGCCGACGAATCAGTTACTTGCCACGGGTAAACACCTGTTTCTGACCGTTTTACTCCTATCTGTTTATCAGAGTCACGTTTCACATTAAGCCAATTTGCATTTTTCTGATAAGTCAGCGCTACGAAATAATCAACGTAATACTGATAGCAAGTGTTCCATGACTCAATTAAAGGAGTTGCACTGAAAACACAACTGACTTTCGTTAAAGCAATCCTCTATACCTGATGATCTGCGAATGAGAACTCCGAAACAGCGAAATATTCACCGGGAGTTTCTTTTTTCCATGTACTTTGCTCGGATGAAGTTTTAGATGTTAATTTTTCAGCTAGGTAACTCGCTGAAAGCTTGCACGCACTTTCAAAGTCGTGGACAGATTTGGTTGATACGGAGATTAAATTTCGTTAGGGAACGGTGCAGGGCAAAATTGTCTGGGGGCTCTAGGTATTGGTAGGAATCTCATTAAAAACCTGATGCAACACACTTAATTGGTGGTAGATTTATGTGGCGCATCTTCACATCAAAAATCCGATTTTCCAAGTGTAGCGAGATAAAAGTAAGCCAAACAGTACTGCTTAATAAAACTCGTGTGGTGTTGACGGGGCAAATGGTTTGCTTAGTTATCCACAGTGAAATGAGCGGATAAACTATATGTGGCTTTGAATCTAGTATAGTATTAGTTGATCGAGCTTTATTCAGCGGTTTTGATCTACGCATTTATCATCTCCAGGTTATTACGAAGAAATATTTCGGACATTATCCACTTTAATTCTACCAAACTTTTCTTGAACAGAAAAGACGAAATAGGGACGTTTGGCTTATTTTGTTCTACCAAGTTTGGATATTTTCCAGCTTCTTTAAACGGACCTTTGAGTTCTCTGAGAAGAAAATGAGAGAGTGGAGTGATTTCCGGCGTCCAACTCGATTACATCATATTGTACATACATTGCATACTGAGACACAAAACAAGCGATGAGGAAATAGTGGTTTCGGTTGACTTGCACGGACTTGGCTTGTGAAAAGACATAACTTGTTTACGATCAATTTACCGCCTACATACGTTCAATGGCCCCGCATTGCCTCTGAGATAATGGTTTTTTTCTGTTTAACCAAATTTCACGCGAATCCATCTCATATTCAACGACTCTACTTAATCGGAAACCAAATCTCAAGCACAGTGCGCAGTTGATCAACACGTGGACGACACTTATCTCTTATCAGCTCAACGTTATCTTCGCACAATTACTAATGCTTCTTATAAGGTTTATTCCATCCGGGCTTTATCACCTCGAGATATCCGTTTGTGCGCGGATCACGCTTACAACAATCCATTTCATCTGAAATGACTGGAAGCACAGTTCCCAAGGCCCAACTCATTCCTACAAGTCGTACCTCTAACCGCTGGTGCATACGTAAAATCATGACAGCCTTGCCGTCCAGGACTATCTATCCAATCGCTGGCTCGCCAATCCTTGAACCTTCGTATGTATACTCTTCCGTTCAACCTACTGCAAAAAAACAGAATTCACTAGCCCCTTTCACATTAAAATCACTTGCGCACGTGTAATCATTTCGAAGGTCAGTGCGACGATCACCACAGTTAGGAGTCAGCTGAATGAAATGATGGTTGGTTGAATACACGGTATTCATGTCAAATCAGTTAACTGATCGGCACCGAGAAGAAAGGATAACCAACGAGCGCAGACCGATCTGTTAGTCCTGTATAGGTAGACGTTCATACGGTGCATTTACAGAAATGCAACTACTTCGAAAGTGATGTCCGTTTCATGACAGGCCTGGGCCAGCTGATCGATTGTTGATGCACCTACCCAAATTTACACGAGACAGTTGCAATGAAAGAGATCAAATTCATTGGATGGCATTTTGGCTGCAAATCACCAAAAGCGCCAACATTTTTATACACGTCACAATACAAGTGTTTGTTTAATATCAGTACCTTTGGGGGAGAACCCCACCCTGTTTAATGAGAGTATGCGAATTCTTTCAAGAGTAGCCAAATCTCTATCTGTTTCCGAAAATTGGACACAGATTTGATCTTCATAGACCTATGCTGAAGAAATTCAAATTCAATGGATATCTCAAATCAGAGTTGTGGAAAACCAAAATATCTTCAATGTGATTGAATAAACAGCGAATAAAGGACAGTCAAAAACGAGACAAATAATTCACTGAAAAATATTATACGTACTGTTTGCAAATCTCGTACTACGAAAACATTTTTCAAGCCACGTTATGGGTTGAAAACATGTGCTTACTTGGCCGTTTCTCTATTTATATTTGACAAAAGTTTTCATCATCGGTATTTGTACTACAACCACCCATGTATACAGTAAACATCACACCATGGGTGCACTCAAGGTTTTACTAGTGACCTTGTACACATTCCAACTGTCTGTTTTCTAAGAGACCTTATACACATTCCAGTTGTCTGCAGTTCGGCTATACTTCGGACAGAATGCGACTGTCGTCAAGTCTAACTGTGTTCAACGAATACCATGAGAACGAACCAGAATAAGTAGAGGATGATTCCAAAGGCTGGCGAAATAAACGTTAATCAATTTCATGAAACTATCAGTCAGCAAATAAGGTGACCTGAATTTCCACGGATTTTTTTAGCCAAACATAAAATCTTTAGGGGAAAATCTCATGAGCATTATGAAGTCATCAGAAGTAATCCAACGATCGGAAGCTAAGAGCTGTTCTATTTCAGCTAAATGGTGAGGCACACGGTTCTACTGAAAACATGGTGATAAAGCGGACGTTAAGCTCATAAAACTGCATTGCATACATTCGAACAAAATAGGAAAATTTATACTGGGAACGATCAACAATAACTTAGCTACAATCATAACTTTAAAACATAGAGTTTGTGCGTACGAAGACTTTATGCCGACTCAGGCTGTGCCAGTTGCACACAGATCGGTGCAGTATGTTTTATATGAATATATCTCAGGGTTTTCTACCATCTTTCAGACAGAATACCATTGGTTAGTTAGTTTCAATCAAACCTTTTCACGTTTGTTTGATAAACTACGGGATTAACCGGGCAACTAATGCTGTCAGCCCCAAATGCAAGTGCGAATAGTGTTCTTCCGGGAGTTGAACACAAATAAAACATTTTCACATAGCACTGGTCCAGGGAAGTCACGGAAGCTAATGCTAAATTCTTCTACAGAAAGCAACTTTTCGTGCCGGATTACACCCCGACGTTTCTCCTTGTACTTTCCACCGACTGATTCATTAACCTGTTACATGCCCCTGCCCGACTTCTAATCCGTGGTCTCTGCGGTATAGTGTGATCACTAATCCTCACCACGTTAATTCCAATAGTGTGACTGCAAACAGAACGACGGTCAACGTGGAATTCGTGAGGTTAGGTCTTTTTACACAATTCATCGAAACAGACAGACGATGTGTTGCAGAATGTTGTTATTTGGTTTAATTTATTCGGCCGCTTACTTATAACAACCAAATGCAATTATACCTAGCTCGGCAGAACATACTGACGTTAATATCGGAACGCGTTGATCGATTGGCCGTTCAGTTCATTCGGTGCAGCGCATCAACAGGGCTGACAAAGTACAACACAACACATCATCATCATCAACAGAGAAGCATCCAGGTGACTAGTCACCTAATGAAATCGATCGATTCATCCACTCTATCTTCACGTAGATGAAACCTGAAACGAACTAGTAATCAGGTACAACCGACACCCATTCCAAGGTCCCTAACAATCCTCCCTGGTACTATTCAGAATCCATAAGTACGTGTCTAGCTGAGGTAAACGTGTGTATTCAGAACGTGCATAAGATCGCACACACTTACTACAATCTAGGGGACTAATCGAATCCGGTCAGCATATAGTACCCCGGGTAAGTAAATGACCCCGACTAGTTGCCTTGCATAGCAGATAAACCAGTCGAGCAGGATGACACAGTGACATTGTATATTCGTGTTGACACACATTTGTTCCCGAAACGTATGAAGTTCCAACGGGGTTACGAAATTAGCAATCCACAACGCCACTACAGCTGCCTATGCCGACAACTCACGTCTGCGAAATTCTGTTATAAAAAAATATTTGCTGTAAAGCGAACGGTGCGACGAACAGGGGAAGTTGACAAGCTAGAAGAAATCTCATTAATCTTGGGAACAACAAGGTAGATTTGAAAAAAGCCAATAGTAGCATGTAAGATGTCTTGTGCAATGACATTTCGTTCGCATCTCATCGGTTATTTTTGCGAAATTAACACACACTTTATATAGTTAAGAGGCAAGCAGCTAGGCGAAATCAATATAGAAATATTTGAAACAGTCAGTCAGGTGACCAAAGCGGCAGTAGTAAAATGCAACTGATTGATAATTTTGATGCAATAAATGGGTGGTAAAAGATACATACATATTGAGTGGTAAATGTCAAATATGGTTAGAAAAAATCTACAGAAAAAAAACAACAACAAAAAACAAGAACTGAAATACTGTAAAAAGTACCAGTTGCATTATTACCAACAAAGTGAAAGGTTAGTCACCAACTGTTTCTGAGCGCATAAAGAGGGATTCAGTCGATGTATTGCGACGGCTTCAGCAATATTGAGAGCCTGCTTTAGCTTGGGTCTGAAGAACACTCTGAAAGCCGTTCTAGGGTCCACTG
>QNGE01002428.1:34420-100053 GCA_008508345.1 Paragonimus westermani
AAACAATGTTCTGACCAATGCTCGCTTGTTCTTCATTGGCGTGAAGCTTGTGAAGTGAGTGTACTGACCTGTCCAGGTGGGCTTACGATACACACATCTTCTTACTGAACCATCATCCTGGCGACCGATGAGAATGTCTAAAAACGGCAGGCGTCCGTTCTTTTCCAGCTCAAAAGTGACTGTCAGGTTAGCATGACAAGTGTTAAACCGATTTACCATCTCATCGATTGCTTGCGAAGATGGCGCAAACATGAGGATGTCATCCACATAACGTTTGTAGAACGGCAGTGACGCAATGTGTTCAGCAATTCGCCTTTCTACCATCAGCATGAAAAAATCCGCTAGCATTGGTCCTAACGGACTCCCCATGGCGACTCCGTCTATTTGTCGATAAGGGTTATTCTGGAAACTGAAACTGATGTTCTCCGTACACAACAATAGAGACAGTTTAAGCATATCAGTGGGAATTTGTATATCAAAGCCCTCAGTCTCGATCAGATCGCATATAAATTCAATTGTCTCGTGCAATGGAACATTTGTAAACAGAGATTGAACGTCGACTGAACACATGACTTTGTCTGCTAGGTTGACTTTGTCCAGACATTCAAGTAAACTGAATGAGTCTTTAACGGTATATGTATCGATTTTCCGTTTTAATGGGGTCAGGGCCTGTACCAACCAACGAGCCAGTTTGTGTTGTGGGGCGTTGCTCATAGATAGAATCGGTCTGAGTGGCACTCCTGGCTTGTGTGTTTTGGGTAAGCCATACAGTTGCGGTGTTGATGAACCACTGGGTTTTAGAGACTTGAAAGTACTTTCATCAATTATTCGATGTAGTAGCAGCAAATCAAGGTGTCGAATTATTCGGCACTCTATATCAGTCACCTTCTCCACCTTGTTCATAATTGGAGCTAAGCGGATTATCGCGCACTTGATCAAAAAACAAATGTCGAACTTTCTCAAACCCCCGGCTATACGGAAATTTGCAGGCTTTCCACGTATTATCTACGGAATTTATCAACCCCTGTGAGAGCTAGTTAATGGAAGTAACGTTTGTTTCAGCAGATGCATCAATTGCCCACCTTATACTCAATAAACAAAACTGTTCACCTGCTCACATTCTACAGGGTACTTACACTTTCTGGACTAGACTTTCACGTAAGAGTGAGTTTTGAGATTGAGTTCATTTTAGTTTATCTACGGAATACAAGCGATGCAACAGTGAATGCAGAATGGGGCATGCCCATTTAGTTTAAGGCTACGGTTCACTACTTGGAGCACTTAATGAAAACCAACTTTCAGGATGCTTTTTTGAACGTCTGTTCGGTTGAGAACTACTCCACCTTAAAACCCGAAACAATTGATCTCCTTAATTCAATTGGAAGAACAATTTAGAAGGTGAAAGTGAGGTATGATATAATTCCTTACACTTTCATCAGCCAAAAAAGTGCATTGTATGATGTACAACAGATTGAAGGAATACTACTAAGTCAGAACGACGAACAGAACCAGTGCCAAATCACGTGATATAGGTTCAGCAAAACCAGAGTGGCTTTAACACTACAGCGGGTTGCTTTTGGGTGCGTAATCTCGGATTTAGACGCGTGAATAGTAGAGCTTTGATCAACATCAATCTACCTGAACATTGGTTACGTAATAGAACTGGGTAGCAAATAGACACGTCTATGGTATGCCCTTTTCGGTTAAATGATGAGCGATCAATGGCGCAGACAATCGGCCGAGGGCCAAAGCTTTCCTATGCTGCCGGGAGGTTTATCCCAACCAGCCACTTGGGAATGTGTGCAACCAATCGGATGATTAGTTTCTTTTCAGTTTTCCCTAGGTAGTAGGCTGCGCAAACGCAAATGAGCTGATAGGTACAATGGGAATTTTCCAGAAGTGGTTTGAACACCCTCCTGGGAGGAGTTGGTATTGTTCTTTGATGCCTAATAATATCGAGGAGGAGGTGTGATACGTTCTTCTGATTACTACATTCAGTTTTTGATAGGTCTGCCTAAACAACACTGCACTTGTACAGGGCAGTTTATCAAATATGAACTTTCTCAAAACGGTTTGTGTGCCCACCAGTAGAGGTCTTTTGCTCCGATACTCTACAACATTCAACAGGTGACCATTCTATCACAGTGTTTTCGTTAGAAGTTCTAGCTCCTCATGCAAAATTTCAGGTGAGCTTGATAAAACAGTGTTTCAACAAGCTCCTTCTTTTGTTATTCCAACTAAAAGCTTCAAAACTATTATCATTGCCCGGTACTTGTTGGCTCGTGATAGACAGTCTGCCTAATTGAATCAGCCCGCCAGTAGTACGCCAATCCGTCTATCAGTCCTACTTCACAGGTCACTTTCAGATTATCATGCAAGCAGTTGAGAATTATTCTAGCCAGATTGGCCCGGTCAGGTTCAGAGACAGTCGACAATGCATCGTCGACGCATCTCGTAAAAATCAGTAGTAGTGTTTAAAAAATCCGCACATCTCCATCATAGTCATGGAGAACTTTGCCAAAATTAGTGGTGAGACCACGGCACAAGGTTGTCAGGACAGTCACCAGTTCTCCGAAAAAAAAGTGTGACAAAAGAAATAACAAAATACACTTGTGAATAACCTTCACCGTGTACTTCTCCGGTCTACATAAGCGTCCACAGCTCTCATGACAACGGTTGTCCTCTCAAATACACGCCAACCCTACACTGTCTGAACTTTCGTCCGGTCCATCCCTTTGACCTTGTTTGTTGTTAGTCCCGAACCCCATAAATATGAATGGGGTTGTGACCATGTGGTCTTCGGATTGAGTGACATGAAAAGAGCTCTGACTGGAGACAACCCTTTCTTCCGTGTTCATACGTGAGCTCTGGACAGTTGACTGGGTCGAGAAGCTACGAACTAGTCGTTTATACTTCGTAGCCCGTTCATTAGTGTTGACCGTCGTTCCGTTATCCGCCATTTCACTATTTGTTATTCTGTTGGTGGGCCAAAGATCCATTTACAACAAAAGTTGGATTGTCTTTAGGCTTTGTCCTGAAAATGACATCCCATGCTATCGGTTCACAGCAGAAATGAATACTTCGAGTAATCCACCTGTATGAATAAAAGCTCAATGTGTCATGAAATAAAATCCATCGTCTTTTGTACAGGAACGTTCGTGTAAAGTGATCGCATCCATTGTGGGGTCTAGGATCTTTGAGCTCTTCAATCAGTTTGAATATATCTTTCACAAAAGTTGTATCTGTTGCCTTTTTGGATGGCTGAAACAGTTCATTTAACCAACTGGCTAGATTGTGGTGAGGAAAATTGGACACTAACAAGATAAACTTCATAGGAATACCGGATTCGTGAGGTTTCGGCAAGCCATGTAACTGTGTTGTGCAAGGGCTGGCGGATTTCACACAAATACGTTTCTCACTCAAAAATCCACGCATTTTGATTGCAATTTAAAGCAAAGTTGTTTCTTCACTAGATTAGTGGTGCCCGCTTAAGGATCTATTCGGAACTTCAAATGATCTGCAAGCACACTATTCATTTTCTCGGTACAACCACTTTTATTGATAACAATCGTCTTCCAGTCTTTATCCGGTCTGGTAGCAACCAAGTCATTCTGACTTTCCAACTGCTTCAGGGAATGGATGCACTCTTTAGTCAGCAACAACCGATGTTAAGTTGATGTATAGATAAGATGGTGGGTAGCATTAACAAGTTTGGCTTCCAGCTACACTTGATTATCACTAGATGTAGAAGTTAAATCACGAAAATGACAATACAAATTTTGATACTCCGTGCTAACTCAAACTTCTTCAGTCCGTGAGATCTTGGATTTCAGTCCCTGTGGCAGTTCCTCAACCTGCTTTCTGATTAAAGTAACGGAGGAGTGATTGTACATGTATTTTATGATGTCAAGCGGATATCCAGCTTCGAGTTGTAATTCATCAATAAATCATTCTAGTTTAAGACAACGAGAAGACCAACATTGACAGGTGCTAACACTTCATGTTTTCTTTTCAGTACCCAGCACAATAACCGATATTATATACAAAACTAGTGGAGTGAGTTGAAGGAATAAAACAGGTAATCGGTGAACATACGGTGCTGAAATATTGGGTTTTTGAAAGTCTGACTTACATACAATCGCTTTTGTGCCCAAAATGCTGACTTGTGACCGTCTCAACAAGCCACAAAAACATGGACTAGTGTGACGCATAATGATCTTGAATGTCGTTCAGAGATTAATTCGATGTCATTTGTGTCTTGCGAACAACGAAGCAGGAATCCTGCGTGAACCCAGGATGAACGGGTTAGGCTGGAAAGTCACGCTATGAACGCAGTTGAGATGTTCTTTTATCTTAAGGTTCAGGCACCTGCCGCTTTTTCCGAAATAATTGTTGCCTCGGATGCACATAACCTAACAAATTTTGTTTGAGTTGATGCCAACAGGTTGTTCTGTCTTTTAGGAAAGTGAAGGCAGATTGCGAGATCGATAGACGACTGCCAATTAATCTGTTCTATAAGTACGCTTAATCGATGCGGCAAGACGTCTTTTCATTTCATGACGAAGGATTGTCACCTCTTTTGGTCCACTGTACACCTTCTTCTTGCGCAACATGGGAACTTAATGAACGGTTATGCAATGCTAGCTGCGTCCACCAACAGACCTTAACCTATTTTATTTACCCTGCAGTGTGTTCGAAATACGCTAACCAAACAGTCTAATGAAGCAATGTATCTAACGCGCTCAAACAATGTTCCATCTAATGCTCTATTATGCTTCTTTACTGTAAAGTTTGTAAAAGTGTACTGACCAGTTCATGTTGGCTTTTGAGATACAGACCACCGTCTTTGTGACTGACGAGGATTTCTAGATCGGTAGTAGTTCGTCGATTACAAGTTCACAGATGGCTGTCAGATCAGTATGGTGGGTGTTCAATCATTTTTACCATGTCACTAATTAAAAGTTCACTGAGTGACACATCAAAGATACAAAGCACAATATGGTAGTGAATAGTCAAATCCTACAACACACTGGATTCAAGATAAGAGATGTTAACATGTTAGTTAAATCTTAGCCAGAAACGAGATTTAGAGGTCTAGTATAACCACAGTTCAACAGAGTTTCCTTAATTGCGTGGGCGTACCTAGTTTAAACCAACCCTAAAATTTCGCGGATTTTGAGACTACACGGAAACTACACCATATGCAATAATTGGAACCAACCAGATTTATACTTATCACTTCTCGACTATCACACCCTCTCTACACTACAGCATTGAAACGAGTAGAACCCAGAAGTAAACACAGACTAGATCATTTTCTGAATAGACGAGCAACTATGGCATAAAACAAGTAACTCGCAACCTCCTGAAGAACAAATAAGGCGGCGCTATCAAAGTAAACTCTAGGTTTCGTGATAAAATCTGCATTGAAAATGGAAGTAGATTACGGAAACTGCCCGGAAGCAAAAGTCCATGCATTTTGTCTCCATGTGTGGGAAACTAGTTCCTCTTTTCGACTAGTCAGTTTCTGTTCTAGACTGTAGCAAGAGTGGAGGAGGGGTTTATCATGATATAAGAACAAACGAGGTGACAAAAAAATACAAGTTTGTTACGATTACATCCGGTTACAAACGGACTTTCGCGTCCAATATGAGATCAGTGGCGAGATGGTGAAAATAGCTGCCATAAAAACAGTTGTCTGAAATTTGGGCCCTAGCCGTGGCAGGGATATACTTCACCGACGAGCTCTAATAATAGCAAAAATTAAGTCCATAGCTTTATTTTGAAAGATAAGAACACTGAAAAGTCCACAGTGATCCGCAATCAGCTTACACTAACATTCTGTAAAGTTCCAAACTACTTGGACAGTACCACCCTCCGGTAGCACCTTTACCGTGTTGCGTGTGTGACGAAAGTGAGAAGCAGAAATCTTCGAGTCCTGTAGGGTATTTCAAGGAAAGGCTGGTTTAAGCTGGTTAAAATAAATTGTCCGTAAGTCGGTACCAAGCCAAGAATCATGTTTCAATACAAATGTTTATCAATAACATGTTAACCACGACGCCCAAACTATTCAACTTCATTCGTACTACATTTGGCGCGGATGTCTTACAAGTGACTCAGGGCGGTTGATACACAATATCATTGGTTCTCTGCCGATCCCGATTAAACTTCACTATACGACCAGGTAGAGGTTTTGGTCAAAGAAACCGAGCAAGATCGCAGAACACAAAAAATACGACCTTCGTGATAGGTTTTTTTCCACTAGTGCTGTGCCAACCGTACAACCTCTCCCACGATTTACTGAACGATAATCGTCCATTGCCGTCTGTTTCGATTGCCAGGCATTTGGAAAATTCTTGTTAAGGCAAAATGTGAACTGAAAAGAGAAATGTTAAACAGATTGAAAGTGGATTACGAATAAAGCATCTACTCACTTCTTTAAAGCTTATAGTGGACGTGTGATGTAGATATCTGATATTCCGGGACATACTGATTCACCACAGAACCCATCTCAATGAATTTAACTGTTCAAGAGTACTTTTCCAAAAAAAGCAGTTCGTCCATCAAATACAAAAGTCTGTTTGTGAGGCTAAGAATAATTTAACGATACCAAATAAACGTTTTGACAAGTTTTGTTTAGTTAACATTCTCTTACTGTTTTCTGTCTCTATTGCACCTTGCAAATGGTTATGAGCTAACGTTCGCGCTACCGTCTGAATGCCTTGCTTTTACATACCTCATCCGCACGAAGTTTCAACGAGAGGAATTGCAACGACCCTAATTTGAGATGCGTGTACAAAATTGCGGCGATTAAATGAAGGCTTGGTGAGCCACTATCCGAATTCGCGTAGAAACCACCACATAACATCACAGCATATAACCATTTCTGGATGGTTACAGAACAGCTCCAATCACTGTTTGAAACGATTTTCGACCCTCACAGTGTGTGAGCAAATCAAAAGGCGAACGATCAATGAACAGCATTAATTTGAACGCAAATCGGTAGCAGTAAATTCCTGTTCAAGTAATGTGCTCATTTGTGCCAGCTGCCTCCCTTGTCGCATCCCATAGATGACGATCGAAAACTGATGGATCAAACTGTCCGTATTCGAATGTTCAGCTAGTTTCAGCCGTCAACGCTTTATTGCCAACACAACCTGACGAAATCTGAGTGAAATATGTTTTAAATTACTTAGCAGAAGAAGTTTTGACGTCCTTTGTTTGCAGATGATAATTGAGAATAACGTTTGGTCTGTGCGTACGCAGTTATTCCTTATGTGGAACATGTAATTGAGTCAAAGTCCGTACGAAAAGCCGTCCGACGGCCATAGCCTCGTCCACTACGGGTACTCGCAATATCAGCATGTATCTGGGCATCTGCCTTTGTCCAGAAAACACACAGATCAGGCGTGCACATGTTATATCAAAACCAAAGCTGTCAAACTAATCACTGGGATGAGTTCGTCTTAAGGCTAACCGTTAACTGTGCTGCATCCAAGATTATGTGTAGCTTTCAACATAAGAAAAGTTCGACCTATAAGTAATCCTTCGGTATTTCAACGCTTGGATTTGACCAGTACACCAGCAGGAACGTCTCCAATATATATTATGTTATTCTTCCAGTTGAACAATGCCTGCCGTGAAGGTATCAGCAAGATATCAGATCTTCAGTTTGACTACGAACTATTCTTCGGAGCTAGGAGCTGTCCAACTACATATATTATTTACATGAAATCTGAAAATAAGGTGAAGCAGTTCGCGCACCAATATCATGAATTCTTAGTCACGGAATACCAAACAGAAAAACGATTCTGACTTCGTATCAGTGACCATAACTAATCAACGTGTTCCTAGTGTTCAACCACAATGATCATGATCCAAGTCAGAACGAATCATGGAAAGCTTCATCTATCAAACACTTGATAACGCTAAAACGTAATTCAGAGAGTACAGCAGTCACCATGGCTACTAGTGGTGTCAGTAACAGTGGTGTTCATTATTATTTTCCAGGCATGTGAGTTATCCAAAAACAAACTGCATTGTTTCTTCACCTCGTTTACCAGAGCTGAACAATCGACCTCGCCATATCTTTTCGGCAAGCTCCTTTAGACAGCCCGAAATAGATGTTGTGGCTTCATTTAACTACTATATTCGTGAACCAAACATGTACGTCTTTCGGGAAGGAACAAATATCAGCCAACAGCTTGGTGAAAGATGCACATTGTTTACACAATTAAACCTACTGTCGTGTTGATTGTGAGGTAGAAGGCTGCACTAAGAGATATTCATTTGAAATCTTATGTTCTGACAGAACTGTTTATCAAGTTAGAATAACAGATTCATAAACACTTTAGAAGACCCCGCCGCCGGTTTATATGAACTTTTGGACCTCCAGAAAGATGAAACTAAACCACATTGGCCTGACTTGTTGCTACTGGCTCAGCAGTGTTCATGGGATCAGTGATCAGGTATATAAAAGCGGCTTGAATCCCTAATCCTTGCCATCTTTATCACAGTCGTCAATCCACACAAGTATCTAACCCATCACGGAGCAGAGGTTAACAAAACCAGAATAATGGTGAAATATTCGATTACTGCTTCATTCACCATGTGTGTATAATTACAAGATAAGAACAAACCGTAGAATCAGTTCATTTCAAGCCCACCCGAATTTCAATGTAAGAGTTACAAATCCATCAGCCTAGTAATCGACGTTTTGCCCTACCACTGTATAATTTTAGTAAAGTAATTCCAAAACCAATTATGACATGGGTACCACAGCTTACGACATTAGTCTGGTGCAAACAATTCAAAGAAAAATTACATTGAGAGATACATGACTGTGTATTTCTAAAATTTTCCAAATTTGATTGACGCACACTGACTAACTCAAGTTTGGACTCTTACCGGTGTGTCAGTTAGAGCACTATATTAGACATACTGGTCAACATAATTATATAAGTAATCTGCTAGTGGTTGGTCAGTAGATCAAGGGTTGTTGAGCTAGATGGATACAACCCAAACAATCAGCCAACCATATATCTGCCTTAACGAACTAAATATGTTACACCAGGCTGAGATCAGAATTAGGGTAGAGAAGTCAGTCACTGTCGTGTCAGCAATCGTGAACAGACAGTAGATAGACAACTCCTAAGCAATTTGGTTCTTTTGCAAAGTTTCAGCCAGCCAATCAGGGACAATCAATTAGTGGATAGTAACAACCGATTAAACCGTTAACATGTCACTTAGTCCAGGGCCTTTCGGCGTCAAGTAGCATGAGGCGGTTCAAAATTCGCGCCCACTGGTATGTGGACTGGTTGCTAAATTTGGGCATGGGTAATGAAGGTCTCTTTCCCATAACAGTGTGTTATGACTGCTGTCACTTGGTTAAATAACAGTCTACTCTTTCGCCGTGTTTTTAACCGTATTGTCCTGATGAGCAGTTGATACAAACACAAGTCTGCTATATTCTCATCTAAAATAATATAAACTCCCTCGTAAAAATCAAGAAAACAAGGCCGCACCAAAACAGGACTCTCTTTGATAACTACTGATCTTCAGCTGTCACAGACAAAATTAAGTAATGACCAGAATGTTTTGATCGGTTTAAAAAATATGGAACAGGATGAGTGAATGAAGAACGAAGAAACTTGTTAAGGTCAATTGCAGAAACAAGATAGGTTTAGATAATCTATCAGACACCAGTCACCCTATCGCGAAAAGTCAACTGGCACTTCCAGTCTCTGACAGAGGCGGTAGCAATCCGAATAGTTCGCTTAGATTTGTGCATTCAAAAACAGCTGGTTCACATCTATCAGCTGCCGAGGCCTCCCAACGCAAACAAAAATGGGATTCTCTCCCACTTACCCAACCTGATTAGCCCTGACGATTTACGGTTTACCCCAGTTGTCTTCCAAACCGGAACGGAGTTATGTGCTGTTTTATTTAGTCACCACACTTCTTATTTCCATTTCAACTTATTAATCCCATTCGTAAATTAATGTCGCAAACTTTTCCCAACCCAAGTTGCGAAGATATTTTTTGGAAGATAGTCAGTTTCATGATGTATAACAATGCATGGGAAATTTTAGAAAAAAAGCTTATGCTCACGTTTATTTATCTTCAGACAGATTTGGCTAAATACGATCATGCATTTGGGCTGTTATAGGGAAAAACGGTGCGCTTTGATATAAGCTCTTAACAGTACCAAAGTGAATGGCGCACTTTTAACTATAGTTTAGTCGCTACTTTACGCCATGCTTATCCGTTGACTGAACTATGATGGTAGTTTATTACCTAGGCCAGTCTAATGCCGAAATAGCTGTTATAAAGGGCTATCACGTGGTCCGGTAGCCTGATTTCGATAACTTCGGTTGTTCATAGTGTTCTTTTTCAACTGCGTGAACAGTGCTCATTCGGTGGTCACATTGTGTAAGAAAATTGAAAAATTGTTGTTGACCATGCATGTTTAATCGTGTACCAGTTTGTTATGCCATCTGTCGGATGTTCAACTGATGAAACTTGTGCCATAAGGATAGAAGCCAGATATACCTGTTCGTCATTGAGTAGCCAACACGCTTGCAACAACATACATATGCATCTCAGCCTCCAGACCAAACGGGTTGCACGCCATTGATCAGCTTACCTCGGACACTACGAGCCGCATTATTGGTGAATAACCGATAGATCTGTTATTTTGAATCAAACGTTGTTTTTCGTATACTACAGCTCTTCTATTCAAACAGACTTGGGCTAACTAACAGGCGTGCTTGTGAGTGAGTCCGTAGTTAGCTTTGACTTGTGTTCACATAATTTAATAGACAGTTGAATTTAGGTGGTTTGACCATCCTTAAAGTTATGGCCGAGTTACCTTTATCGACAAACGTAATACCGATTCTGATAAACTTTGACTTCACCACCAACGACATGTCACATCCAACTCAACTCCAATTTAACGAAGTCTTATTACTGCTCTTGTACTAGCGGAGCTTCAAAGGTTGTGAGAACTGTGGTTTACAAGTCAAGGTAATGTTAGTTATTTTTCGATTTTGGGGTTCACTCTATCGTCAACCTCGAAAATACTGTTTCAAACGCACAGGTGATACAGTTGATATTGAATTAATGAACGAATGCTTTCATGTGGCTAATCATATTCCTCAAACGGGTGGACTCCGTGCAACAACTGTTCTGTTTGTTCTGCAGAATAGGCTGCTGACCTTACATGCATAGTTAAGACAGTCTGAACTTTTTATTGTGCATCCAATCCGGAGGACCTAAGATTGATCTAGCCGAGCAACTGTGGTTCTCGTGTTGTGTTTTAGGTTGCGAAGTCAAACAACGATCTGCCGGTGTTGTTGCTCCCTGATAAGGTAAATCGACGTTCTGTGCTCCTCAGCCATGGTGCGTGTGTTTGATGTTATGTCAGTAAAACCAATGTTGAGCCCGTTTATTCTGACTACTTTTGTGCTTTTATTCGACTTTTTCGCCAATATTCATAGAGGAAGCACGTTGAGTTATTAGAATCAGGCCTTCGAGATGAAAAAATAACTGAACCTCAAAAAGTTGGCTGATGGTCGAGCTGAGAATCTTTCACAACAATATTCGAATCAGCCAAGGTATTATAGTCAAGGTTCGTTGCTTTATGCACCGAGAAGCTGCCTATGTCTTCTGTTCAGTAAGAAGTGCTTAGGTTCATTGTACCATATTGTTAGACATGTTATCAGCTGCGTTAAAGGAGGATGTCTGATTCTAGCTACCTGGCTTACCCCGTAATTGTTCTGAACACTGATACAAACTAGTACCACCCAGCTCATTGACAAACCTAAGCTTAACAGACCAGAGATGCCACTGAACGAAACCGAACTTACGGATTGGTGTCTGACTGTCTACACAGAGGACGCTAACATGTGTCCATCCTTCAACTGAACCGGCCCCAAAGACAGCACATTGTTCATATGTGCAGTCTGCTTTGTGTTGCCTTAGTGATAGAGATATACAGGCGGCCTCGTAGATATGACAGCCAAAACATGCTTGTACACATTTGTATGTATATTTGTTTCCCGTCTACACTGCTAGTGATCCAAAATTCCCGTTGCCAATAAACACCATCCCCGTTTCTTTCAAGAAAATTCGGCACAGAGTAGCGTGAAAAATTGACATAACACGTGATTACGTTAGGTTGAAATCTTTCAGTAATCATATCTGGTATCCTACATTCTCACGTTAGACGGTTGTCTGCTACAAAACACACTGTTAGGCTTTAAGATCATGTTCACCATACAGGTCTGCCACCGCTGCAGAGAAAAGCACGCTTAATAAGCAGCAATTCTTTTTATGAGGTTTTGACCGAAACGTGAGAAAACTTGAACCATTATGTAAAAAAACTGAACTGGAAAATACAGTTTTCACAATCGCCAACTTTATTTTACCCGGTTTGAATTTCGTCCTTGTCGTGCAATATGTAAACAGAACTTCTAGGTACATTAGCGTTTACAGTGGAAAAAAGCGGCACAGAAATTCAACAGGACCACTGGAAGTAGTCAACGTGTTTTCCACTTTTCCACCAAAAGTAAAATAGGCTTTCTCGACACCAAGTTCGTTTTTGATACAAAATGTGATCGCAACAAGGGACTGTATTCATGACTGCAATCTTTTGTTCATTTTGGACTGAAAAATCTGCTAGTTTCACCGCTGGACGTTAAGTAGCGTAAATAAGGATCGCATAGAAACGACTGAACCGTTTTCACACCAGCGTAATAATGATTAAAGAAACGACCAAACAATATGACTTGTTCAATAAGGCTCGCAATGACCGAAGCGACGAGCATTCGGATGCGTATACTGAACACTTGGAGAGTCTTCCGCAAGTGCTGAAACACGGTGGTTACCGTTTAGTCAAGTCAAGCAGCAGCGACATCAAGGTGGGCTCTCAGTTACGAGTTAACTTAAATCATCTCAGTAAAATCAGATGTATATGGTGTCAACCAGCCCGCACATTTGCATGCCTCATAGGAAAGTGCAGCTAGATAATCGCGCGAAAAATGACTAAAACCACGCGAAGCAACCCACTCTATGCTAGATAAGATGGGTGCATTTATGTGTCCTAATGTACTGTTAGAGTTGTGCAGGAACATTCATATACGGTAGACCGTCGATAAAATTTTCAAAAAGTATTCTGAAGTGATTGAAACTAAGTTTAGAAAAGTGTGGTGATTTCTGAATTCTTGTTGAAATGGTCGACGCGACTTGACGACTGGTAGAGAGCACTGGAATCTTTCCATGGTATGCGAATATGGTAGTTAAACATAGAGAATAAGACGCAAGGACAGTCTGACTCTACAACTCCAGAACTGATATCAAGACCAGGTGAGCAAAGAAGGGACATTAGAAAATTATTCGGAAATGAACTGGAATATCAGACCGTGACCAGGAATTCTGCAGTCACTGGTCACGCTTTAGACACAGGTTATGAAATGGACCTAGAAAATGTTGAGACAATTAGACAGGTGGTTAAACACAAACAAGGATGATTAGTTGCGTAGGCTATGGAAATTGTAAAGAAACAAACGCGCTGTAAGTGGAGTTGAGGGGGCTGAACTCTCTGGTGTGTGGTGGCCGGTCTTTGATCGTTTGAACTGACCGCCGTTGATGGCTGGATGAGATGACAATCTTATCATGTCATCACTGTGGTTACCTTGTTTACCTCCCTAAAAAACAGTTGGCCCTTGGATTAACCTATTTGACAAACCATATCGATTTCATTTCTGGCGACCTTTCCACTTGTCCCCGACCTGGTGCAATAAGCAATTCGAGCCCAGTACTGATCCGTTATCCATGTACACTCGATGCAGGACCTGTTACCTTCGGCTTCGTTTAGTTGCCTACGTCTAGTGCACTTTAAATACCACCAAATTTGTCTGTTCCATGTTGTCTACAAAAGCGTCTGTGTCAGAAGTAAAATGTCACCAATAAAACAAATTACCGATCCTTCACAAGTTGTTCTGGAATTTCGAAAACTCAGTCGGTCTTAAGCATAATACAACCAGCTTCATTCCTCTTCCTGTAACTGAGTCCAGTGATCACTTGAATGACATCCTGCCACAGGAGGCATCTATAAAGTACATCAACGTGTTAGAACTGAACCGTAATCAAAGTGTAGGAGGATTCGAAACGTTTGCCCCGTTCTGATATTTCCGACCACCAGGCTCCGTTTCATCAAGTGCCTTTTGAAAATCACCACGATTGACTTCTCAAACAAACTAAAGTCAAACGGAGTCAGCTGGAACTAACGCTTGAAGCAAAGGTTAGATAAAGTACGTTATTGACACGGCCTGAGCTATTTGCCAACAATGGCCAGAGTGTGGAACCTTAGTACGTTAACCGATACTTAAGAGACGGGTATGACATTGGTGACTGAACACTTGAGTGTGCTAAATCATGTTTTTAAGGGATGCGTTAGTTGCTAACTACACATGGCTCAACCAGGCTGCTACAGGTAGGCAGGCACAGCACCAGAATGTGGAATACTGAGTGCATCTGTCACAGTGAATCTTGCGTCATATCTGGTTATGTAACACCCAGTTTAGTTTGTTCCACTTGGTTGTTGAATGGCCTCTGAGGGTCAATGAGGAATTAATCAGTGAATCAACGCCATCAGCAATTTTAGTAACGCGGATCCAGGCTGATGTACTGACGTTTGAAGTCTGACAAAGTCAGTTGACACAAGTGATATGTACACAGTATTGCTGTATTCCGTAAGTTCAAAAGGTAGTTCGTAAAGTATTTGATGTATTGTAACGGTTAGACGGTGCGATTGTCGTGTCGTGGATGTAGAAGATGGGTACGGATAAGCAGTAGTATTGTATTATAAAGTAGAAGACAAATGTACAATAGAAGCTGTAGGCGACATCAGTCACGACTCTCTAGTGAGATGGTAGATTGTTCAGTGTCATCACAAAAACGTAAGCAGATTGAAGTTCAGTTGTCCAATCAGGAAAATCGCATGACAAATCCGATCCAACACAGAATAAGGCAACATTGCGGGTGTACTGACGTGTCATGAACGGTGAATTACGTAAACGAGCTTGCAACACAAACACGCATACGTTGTCTGTATGTGCGCACTTGGCACGACACAAAACTGACTGCTCACATCGATTTCTATCTGTAGTCAGGCCATTGCATTCTAGATGTTAAATAATTTAGTTTTCCATATAACAGACAGACATTTTAATTCCCGGCACGGGATTGTAGCGCATGCGTGGTGGCCCACATGCTGCCTGCAGACATGCGGATTTCGGTAGATACAGCATGTGCAGAGGTGACACTAAATAAACCTCTCGTACTAGACGAATGCTAGTTCAGTGCTTCCGTAACTAAAGGTGACCCCAAAGCGATACCACGGGTAACACACACATCTTGTTATGCTAATACTGAATACATTATCTTTTATACTCTTATTAAAATCCATCGGGCTATTTATCATCGCGTCTGTCTCATTGAGTGCCAGACCTCAATACATCAAAACGACCCCTTAAAAGTTGCGCGTCTATTTATTCCTCAGCAATTACATGACTGTGTGCGTTACAAATTTTATTAATCAGCTGAAAATCTGCTCACTGTAAACAGAAAATCTTAGGGCTGAACCACCTAATTTAGTTCTTACCTGTCTGCTCTATTTATTAACAGTATTTGAAAAGTGAATACTTTATAATATAGGCCAACAGCGTGGATATTACAGGTGAGTTACTTGACCGGCGAGTAAAAACGTAGTGGGCGCATTTTGATCAACATGCCTGGACTGTAGAATGTCATACAGTTGACTAACTTATTTGTTCTTGCATGGGCGACCACTGATTGGGCTACCACATCTTAAAAAATATGACAGTTGTGAAACATTCGAACAATTAAGGCTATTGAGAGCTTGCCAGTTACCCAGTAATTTTTATTCATGCCCTAAACATTGATGTAGAGTGCTCATTTTTGAGTTCTGCCTAACTGGTGAAGGCCGTTGACACTTTGAGAGATGATATCGTTTTGGTTATACGAAAATCATGGCAAAACTCACTATGCTACACAATGAGGTTTTACACGAATAGGACAGTTACCCAACTCTGGTTTTAACCGAAACGTTGTTAGTAAGTTTCACGAGTATCTTTAAAAGTTCTAAGCAAAATTTCACGATGGTGATACTTGATTCGACTTTCTTCCAACAAATTCTCGCTCTACGAGTGGAAACTCATCTAGTCAATCCCCATTTTTATTAACACTGTTTTTGGTAGAAGAGTCGCTGCACTTGCCATGTAACTTCCTCACATCTCGTTTGGTGCGAATGGATATAGTCCGCCTCGAATGGCAGTATGCCTTAACTAAAAACAAAATGGTAGTCATGCTGGATGTTTCATTATGTTTGTTTCCCAAATGTAGTTACTCCATTATCTGGCGCATCTGACAGACCACCAGAATGAACTAATCAAATAACTTACATAACAGTCATACGCGCTAATTATTCAGGTTGAGACAGAGCTCATATAATCAATGGTTTTATGCACAAAAACGTCTGTTCTCGACAGAAGATTATTGTTTTTGGGTCCCGTTCGGCTGTCTCATCAACAGTACGTTCTAGCTGAATTTATGTGATAAACCCAAACTGAGGATAAACCAGATCAAGATGAACTATGGGCTAAACTAATAAATGCAACTTACATTATTAAACCGAATGTCTCTGTAAGTACCAGCGAACTGATGCGCAACAGATTAGACCATGCTACTTCCTATGTGCACCATAAAACTGTGGTTTTCTAGGAAACTTATAATTATTCAAGTGTCGTGGGATTGATCTTCTGGTGTGCTTGGTGCTGAAAAGATCGATGATTGGCAAAACAGCCATCCACCACTTCACTGGTGGTTACGGGGCTCACCTGTTTACAAAGCTTTTCTGAACCTTTTCTGAGGCTGGGCTGGTGCCTTCTAGGTTGTAGATTAACCAAGAAACCACTGACCGTTTTCACAACGGCTAACAAGTTATGGATGACGTAGTTGTCTTTTCCTGAACCCAGAACTCTATCTAGTGCCTAGACTGAATGTAGCTCACTTCTTACGTCCATATCTCCCAACACGACTACCCCACTCCAAAATGTGAGGCTTACTTCGCCTTTGCTCGAACCCATTGAATGAGAGTGCCCACTGAACTGCCATTCAAACCGGTAACTATCTCATCGAAAGTACAAGCCATTTTATACTTCAGATTTCCTCGTCTCAATTCAGCATCTTCTGACATATATTAAGCCCATTACGCATACTTTGAGCTTACAATTGCAACAGTTTGTTCGCATTCTTTGGATCTGAGCCTTAATGTATCACTTGTTTATGTTCATCTGAAGAATCCATCACTAGGCTTCGGTTTACGTTACATTTCGACCCATACAAACTTGCTATTTGGACTGCTGCAACGTCCAGGTGACTGCTTATATCACTACACAGGGCCAAATAGGTCTGGTGAGCATATTAACAGGTGCGTACTTAAATCCGCTGTAAGCACATCAGAGGGTTTTGCTCGACATGCACGCTTCAAAAAATCACCCATTAAGACAAACTTACCAAAATGCGGCGTTCAAAATATATAGAAATAATAGCCAGCGGCGGTCAAAAACGACAAGAAACCACAAGAAAACTCTAAATATCTAAAAACTGTTGTGAACGAAAAGTATAAAAACGATGGCCACCGACGAACGGTTAGTCTGAAAGATCGAAATACACTCCACTGTGATCACTCTGTTTGGAACTGGTAGGTGGTGGTAGCTAAAATGAAATTCAAAAATTTAGTTCATTTTAGTGGCTTTAGCCGATTCGTGAGCAGATGCATAGTGATGACAACAACTGGCAATGGTTTCTTTAACCAAAATATAATAATGCGTGTGTCGGCCTCAAAAAAGACTGCCAATTTTTCTTGTGAGTAGAGGAACCTTTTGCAGATAGGTTGGATGCACTTAAAGACCGAGTGTTGAATATGAATGGAAGAATCCTCCATTACCCGTTGACTACGTGTGTTACCACCGGCGTTGTATCTGTTTGCACGCTGTTAGCATTATATTTACGCATACGGTGTAGTGTATCAAATTTCGGCAGTCAGTTGACTGGGGCCAGCAGGATTACTACAATCTTGCAGCCTACACGCTGAAACACTGACGCTCTGATGATGTCACCTCGCTTGGTGTTGAAACGTTTGCAACCTAAATGCCAAGCTCGGCGAACATATCAATACCAGATTAACAAACTCTCATTCCTGTTGATTGCGTTGCTTCGTCTATCATAAGAGTCAATTCAAAGATCCATTCATAGTAAAAAAAATACATGCACGGGTCGATACACGCATTTTCACAGTTTTGTCCTCTTGTAGTACAAAATAAATTTCGTCCGTTGTCTGTTGAACACAGCGCAAAAGATCTGCACACCGGACACTCTCCAGGAGAAGATAAGATATATTCGAGAATCTCTCACAAGAAATGGATACCTTGAGACTGTGATCCGTACCTTTTTTCCAATTTTAATGTCCTGTTTAACTTGTCATAAGTCTGTATATAACCCGCATTAATCCCATGTAATTGTAAAAGTTTGATGAGAATTACCGAAAACAGGTGTTTACAAGATTGACTTCCTATGAATTCTACTGGAATATGGAAATGACTGAAACAATCAAAACTGATTTGACCCTAGCTGTGGGAGAAGTTTCTTAGAACGGTTTTGTTATGCTGATCAAAAGTAGCCCTTTGGTTCCGACTGTATTACTGCGCAGAGTATCTATGGTGGTATAGTGTACATCTTCCTGAGCCCTTCCGATTTCAGTATTTAAGTAGCAACGTTAGTAGATTCCTCAAGATCAAATTAATTTTCATGAAGTTGAGCTCTAGTCAACACAGAGGTCCAGTGTTTGCGAGCTTGGTTGAATCATTTAATCATTTCGCATACCGTACGTTCACTGAATCAAGTGATTGCTTAACGTAACGAAGAAGGATATATTCTCGAGTCAAGTACACATCCCAAATACAAGCTGCTCAAAAGATGCTCGGAAACAGAAAAGAACAGTTTGAACGGGACAGTTAGAACACGAGAAGTGTTAGATGTAAGCATTTCGTATTGACTCGTCAGTACTAAATCCACACTAAAACGGATGGGTTTTTTACAACGAACAACTGGGGAAGTCGGACAAGTATAGATCATTAAGTCCACTGAAGGTTCAAATCCACGAACAGTTGTTTCTGAACACAGGGAGCTAGGTTGAGTCGGGTGACTGCGACTGCTCCAGCTGATCATGAGAATCTTGGGTTAGGATGACTTAACAGGTCGAAAACTTGACCGGAAGAAAACAGTTTGATATAGCTGATATCCCTTCAGCTGATTTGTGCAGCTGCCAAACTTCAGAACAGTCTACTTCTTATGCTCTCGGTTTAATACTTAATCGAGTATGACAAATATAGTATAATGTTCCATTAACCCAGGCTCTCTTAATTAAGGCGCAGTAATATCCAACATCGAAGACTATTTTATTAAAGGTACGCACAACTACTATTGACTTTCGTGGAACAAGCAGGCGGATCTGCCAGCTTCTTCTCAAGACGAACTAAATTATTATTTTTCCGGCCGATGCGTCAAAAGTTCACATAGATTTGTCCCACTTGAATATGCCCCCAACTAGTGTTAGCTCTGATATTTTATCGCAGTGCGTGGAAACTAGCAAATAGCCAAGACCTTCCTTATCTTGACTGTTTTTCCAGACAATGATTGATATTTGACAACGAACCCTTCACGAAACTTAAAAATTCCGCTTTCGCTCGTCATTTAAAGGTTATTTCTGAACCACTAACTAATTTTGCGGTTTCCCCCTGAATTGTTCGGCCAGTTACCAGTATATCTATGTTCCTTCCTCCGTGGATATTTTTGGTCATCTAGGTAGTTACGCAAGCCCTGGAGTGAATAGAGAAGGTTCCTTTCACTCAGGACGGTCACAGTCCATTTTTCCGCTTTATTTCATCCAGATCCTGCAGATTACTGCTCTTTTGGTGGTTGCGCGTGAAGCTAACATATTTTTGTTCTCCTACAAAGAACGTCTTTTTCTCTCTTCTAGTTGTGAGACCTGCGATATGTCCTTTTGTTATGGATATGTTCAAAATCCTGGTAAGGCGGCTCATGGTCGAATGAAAAGCAACCAGTCGTGTTCAGTCTTCCGATTCTTCTGGCTAAGTAAGGAATCACAATAGCGGCTTTTTTGGACCTAAATAACACTGTGAGAACAATTCAGGAGAGTGAAGCGGATCAAAAGTTTGTTCAGGCCGGATCAAAAGTGAACTAAGGGTAGGTTTATAGAAATTTCTCATACGACCGAGTAGTTAATACATAATAGCCTTTGGGTGACATTTACACTGTTTTCGAATGACTTATTTTCGGGTTGCTGTCTGTCAGGGCACGAAGTTGACCTTGGCACAGACGTTTGTAACGCAAATGAGAACGTCTGGTTAGAATTCCCATTAGTCGTCATTACAGAAAGAATACGCACTTGAAAAACTGTCGCTATACTGGTAAAGTAGTCTTTAAATTTCAGTTTTTGACAGCGTTTGCGTTTGTGAGCGTGATCACTATGTGGAAGTGGCCCTTATGATAGAGGGGGCATCGTTAAGGCGGAGCACTGTGCACGGTTCTTAGCATTAAAATATGAAAACCGAGCAGACCACGCAAGTAAGAAACGTGTATTGCTCGAGTTCCACCGGACAAGATTTCGATGTGTTAGTAATAAGTAGGTTGGTAGATTTATCATTATTCTATATCAGACCAAACTGAAAAATCAGGCTTCGGCTAGATTCGAACCAGTGACAGAAACAACGCGCCCAAACGCGGCAATCTATTTGCCAGCTAACAGACAGGTAAAGGAGTATAAAATTGACATTTTTCTAGCTCTGGGCGTGACCTTATAGTTTATCCGGTAGAGCGACTGCAGCTTTTGGGCGTGTTGTTTCTGTCGCTGCTTCGAATCCAGCTGAGGCTCTGATTTATCACAATTTGGTCTCATCTAAAGGATTTTCTCGCTACACATACCACATCAATTAATGCAGCTTTTAAATCCACGCAGAATTTTCAACTGGATTTCCCCAAAAAAGGTCATAGACATGAGTTTGGTGTTCTTCAATGACCCATATTCGTCACGACTACAGATGGATGTAGTACAGCCCGTTTTCATGAAACGACCGTGTTGACCAATGTACATAGTCATCAGTTAGCAATAACAACCTGGGTGCTATTTATCGATGTATGTTTATATATCTATATATATGGCTGAACATTTGAACATAATGATTGAGCCTAATGCGCGGTCACTCACACAGTACTCATCACCCTCACCTCATGTGGACCGCAGCCGACATCCTAGTAGTAGCAAAAATTTTCGTTATTTTCAAATTCTAAGAAGGTTGAGGCTTCAAATCAAACATATGTGATGCTCTGTATATTGGTGTGTCAAAAACAGGACACCGGTAGTCGGCCATCTAACTCTGAGGCTTAGAAGTAATTAATGAATCACTGCCCATACCATGTTAGTCGGTAGACCAGAACAGGTGTTCCGGGCCGGTTGTAACGAAGGAACATAAGGGACTCAATAACTGCGAATAGCATATAAACGCTTTACTTTCAAAGTGGCACGTGTTTGTTTCTTGTGAACTTGCCTGTGAGATCTCGGTTGTGACTGCTGAACAATCAGTGGCTGTATTAGATATATAGCCCCACTGAAGGTTACTAAATATATTTAAGTCTACCTTGTGGAAACTGAATAACACTAGATTAGGAAGGGCTGTTCACAGGAGGCGGGTAATATTAAGGAACATTCTAACCAAAAAAAAGTCACATGTAACATACAATTATACCACAATGTACAAGCAAACTCCCTATCTGGATTACTATTCATCTGAACTGTACCTGTTGAATTAGCTACTCTAAAGTCAAGCATTTGACCATTGATTTCCGTGAGCTTACTGAGTCACGATTTCACCTGTCACTCGCAAGCCAACTGAATATTTGCCAGAATGCATAATACATGCCACCAGCAGAGGTTTTTGAGTAATCAGTCTTGAACATAAACATATGAGAGAACAGGACTGAAACGAATACACTTCAGTAACACCTTACACCGACATCTTCGACAGATTCAGAACCATGGACCTTAAACATATTCATGTACAGCTGTAAACCAGCTATTCAAATAACTCCGTGGGCTTCGTTATAGAAGCAGACTGGAAGATGCTTTTAAAGACGTGTCAAGGGTGATCGAGCTCACCTTCGAGTACAATCATTGGAGTTGACCAAGAATGAAGTGGTAATTTTGGCTAGCCAACAAGTACGATCAGAGACCAATTCTGTTGGGTGCAAATAGTTAAGGATGTGAACCAACGACCTACAAACACCGTTCTAATTTTGGACTGACACATACTTCACCAACCTTGCAATTCCGCTTCAACTTACACAGATTTACCAGTCCCCTTCAATGTCCTAAGCTGACTCACGATATTATTGACTCTTCACCATATTCCAACTCATTCCTGAGAACAGAAATGTATAAGGCAAGCTGGCAGAATCTGTGTGAAAACAAATGATTAAAGGTCACGACAGGGTTGAATCATTTCAAATAGACGAACAGGATGTGAAGTATATGACGACCTGATGGGATAAATTCAGAGGTAAGAAATGGTTCAAGACGTGTGGACTTGCGTCGTTTGTTTACTACTAGGGCGGTTCCAATAACAAAAGCAGTCATCCAAATGTGAGGGGAGAAAGGCGCAAAATTAGCCAGGCGTGTTACTTAAAAAGAATCCCAATTTTTAACAAAACCGTTAGAACACGAAAACTGGCAGATGCAAGCATTTCGTATTGACTCGTCAGTACCAAATTTACAATAACATGAAACGGGTTTTTTATATCGAGCAGTTATGGATAATCAATTAGTGGTTTAGGAAGGGTCACTAAGTCCAGGGAAGGGTCAAGTTTACGATCAATTGTTTCTGAACACACAAGGTCGGCTTCAGTCGATTGACTGCGACCGCCTCAGCAAACCGCAAAAATCTTGGATTTGAGTGACGTAATAGGATTCTGAATGCACAAACTGGATCGTGGCCAGTGGTCAGGACGTGTCTTGCGACTGCGGACGCTGGTTGCTTGCGTGTTTCAACTACATTGTCGTTCTTCTGTAATACAGAGCTCTGTACCCATTTAGGCAAATGTTCCTTCACTCTGGAGATCAAGCACCTCTCGGTTCTGCCTATGTAAGTTTCATTGCAGTTACATGTAAATTGGTAGACACAATGTGAGGTGGCACCGACAGACTGATCGCTTTTGATTGAAGGAACAGGCGGTTTCTGGGTCCGGGCTAATACACAGAGTTCCGCTGCGTCAAATGTTCGTATAATCGCATTCACTAGTCTTTGAGTTGTTTGGTGCAAGCAATAATCACCTTTAAAAGGCAATTCTGTATAAACCCTCTTTTTTCTCACTGTGGCTACCTGTTTGGGAGATGGTTTCGGTTTACCATGCCTTTCTATGAACCTTTTTGGATACCCATTAGATTGCAATGTAGATGTGATCAAGTCTAATTTCTTCGCAAGACTCTCCTGCGTACAGATTCGCCTTGCTTGTGTGAATAGTGTATTCACTAGTGCGCCTTTGTGATGGACGGGTGTGAAACTACTAAAGTTCAGGTATTGATCGAACCACGTGGATTTCCTGTAGACGGCTCTTTTGATAGAGTCATCCTCTCGGCTACTAATGAGTATGTCTAGAAACGGCAAACATTTGTCGACCTCAAATTCACACGTTACTTTCAGGTTGGGATGACGACTATTGAAGCGCTGCACTAGGTTATCTATTGCCTGCTTAGACCGACTGAATACTAGTGTATCATCGACGTAGCGTTTGTATTGTGACGGACTCGCTATGTCTGTAGCTAACTCCTGCTCAATTCTTAACATAAAACGTCCGCTAGGATGGACCCTAGTAGACTTCCCATGGCTACCCCGTCTACTTGGCGGTAGCACCAATCAATAAAACGGAAGCTGATGTTTTCGATACATAACAATAAGGCTTCCCTCATAATAACACTAGGCAGAGGCAAAGTAATGTAGCTCATTTCAACGAGTTCACAAATATGATCGATTGTCTCGTGTAGCGCGACATTCGTAAATAATGACTAAACGTCTATGTAACACATCAACTCATTAGCAAGGTTGATGTTGTCCAAGTCACTGATCAATTAAAAAGAATCTTTAATAGAATGTGCTTGAAACTTTTGTTTCAATGGAGTTAGGATTGCAACTAAACAGCGTGCCAATTCTTGATAAGGAGAACTTGTCATCACCAGGATAGGCCTAAGAGGCATTCCAGATTTGTGTGTTTTCGGAAGGCCGTAGAGCTGAGGTGTCGACGACCCACACGTACATAGCTCTCAAACCGATAGTCTGATGTTCGTATTTTAGATCTGGTTGACGGAACTGTTCTTATTCCGTGACCTGCATTCTCTTATGAAGGACGTAGCTATAGTACCAAAAACTATACGTCCTGGAAGTTGTGCAGACTACCGATAAAGATACTTTTAAAAGACTATCAGAACATGTAGTTGATTTGCAACAATATGCCTTCTTTTCCCCCGCATTCGGCATGATCTTAAAAGAGGAACTCGGGACAACTTACAAGTTTTCTCTTGTCAAACCAGCTGCAACATAATGAAGGATTCTGTAAAGATATCTTCTGAATACTGAGGCAATAACTTATGACGCTGGTCACCAAAAGACCTCATCAACTTGATGGAGGGTTAAAACAAAACTGAGTACGTTTAAACCAGTTAAACCTGGGTTCATAACAATCCTAGTGTGGACTACGGGGTTGTAGTTAATCCCATGAAATGGCCTGCTGCAGTTTCCTCATTATTTGTGTCAACAAGTTAACCAAAACTGTGGCATGGGGAATCAAACGGGCAGTCAAAGTACACAGTGTTCACATTACTGAGAAGATCGTTTACACATCCGAAATAAAATTGACAATTAATCTCACTATCATGAAAAACGATGTGTAGCGAACAAGCTCGTTTTCAGTGATTCATCATCAGGCTAAACACATAACGTTTATATCACACATTTCACGGGAGAATCGTTAGGGGAGTAAACGGGGGGACATGTGGTTAATGAGGTCAATCAGTTCAATGTCACACTGCAATCAAGTGCCCGTCCTTTTGTCGATAAATTCCTTCACTGAACTTAAACTGTACGTTGTAAGTGTACAGATAAAATAATTGTTAGATCCCGTCAGGCGGAAACTCTCAACACACAGCTTACGCGACTCATGTGTTCTCGTGAATGCGATTAGGGATGCCAATCTAACTGGGCAATAAATGTTTTCTCTCGACGTCACATCCTTGTTTACCAACGCCCCATTAAAGGAAACCATAGATTATCTGTGTGATTATATTGAGAACAGTGACATGGATATTCAGATACCGTCGGTCGAACCCAAACAATTGCGCAAGAATTAGCATTCATACGCACAATGTTCATACAGAATGGATACCCGGAGAGGTTCATAGATAGGGCCAGGCAACAGCGGGGGGTAAAAGACCAGCTGCACTCTGTAGAAAAGAAAGCTGTGCATATCGGATTACCATTCAAAGGCGATACTTTAGCTGAAGTTATTACACGTAGGCTCACAAGCGCAGTCAACCGAACATTCTACACCGCTAAATTACGAGTCCACTTTACGTCCAACCCTGTGTTGTGCCCACGCCTAAAAGATAAAGTGCCTATTTCTGCAGCCTCGTTTTGTGTATATTCATTTACTTGTTCCTGTGGGACCAGTTATGTTGGCCGCACGACTAGACGCTTATCGGAACGGATCCGGGAACATCATCCAGCTTGGCTCAACAGTGGTATAACAAAGTCTATCTGCAGCACCGTACTATCACACCTGGTGGATTCAAATCACGCTGTCAACGTAAAGGACGCATTTCGTCCAATCTACCGAGTTAGGGCCATCCGGTCGAGAGCGGTGAGGAGTAGGAATCTGTCTACAGCAGAGGCTATTGGGATCCGAATGTATAACCCACCCCTGTGCGCCCAAAAACGTTTTGTTCAGGCTCTGGATTTGCCCTGGCCAACCCCCCACCCGGTTAGCCTGTCAAGACCCATTGTTCAAGTGGGTACTTGATTGCAGTGTGACATTGAACTGATTGACCTCATTAACCACATGTCCCCCCGTTTACTCCCCTAACGATTCTCCCGTGAAATGCGTGATATAAATGTTATGTATTTAGCCTGATGATGAATCACTGAAAACGAGCTTGTTCGCAACACATTGTTTTTCATGACTACGCTGGGAAATTTTCACGAGAAATCTCACTATTACTAGCATCGGCTTCGGCACATTGTCTTACCTGCTCTCCAGGCCAATCTGTGCAATCACGATTACGATAGTGGTGACCACAACGTGAACTTTCCTTTATCTTTATTTTTCAGGCAGGTGTCGTTTTTTCGTCACGTTCTCCATACGTTGCGTTGTACAACTATTATTTCATAAGGATCAATGTTTTACATCAGTTAATATTCCATGTTAATCGAATGATTATGTTAGGTGCCTTCCCCTTTGACTTTCATTCTCGTCCAATCATGTTCATCAAGTATTATGATAATTGACAAAATCACACATTTGTTTACCACACCATTCTAGTCACTTTGGGCATATCCAAGTCAGCACATATGTCGCAATGCACAGGAGTAACAAATAGACCTAAACAAGTCTCACCATCTGTTTTACTCACCGAAGACCACTGGGCCAATTACTGGCTAGCACCGTCAAGTAGTTGCATGGAAAATTTATTTCCTTCCATTGTTGTTAACTGCGCGATCTCACTTAAAGACGTTACCAACATGGATCTGAGGATGCAGTTTTAAACATTCAACAAACCGATGATAGACCTCACGCTGGTTTCACAAGCAACACAAAGAAATTCTACTGACTGTCTGGAAAGTGATGTGGACGACTGCAGGGCTCTCGCAGCCTCCGCATTCTAGTTAAGTACTTTAGTTGGAATGAGGACACTTGAGAACCGTATTCGAAAACCGATCATTAGTATGACAATCAAAGCCTTAGTAGTTAAGTCATCGATTGTAGTTAACAGTTTCATTTCGAGGTAATCCAGCAACCTGATCACTACTCACGAGCGAACACGGCTAAGTGTTTGCATATGATAATGTGAGACAGCTGGTGCACTGATCACCATGGTTGCTTCAAGAAAGCGTTTTTGCACTCCTAGTCCCGATAGTTGCTAGGATATACACTACCAGCGTGCTCTAACAAAGGCAAAACTCAGGTCAGATGCTTTTTTGAAGAGGGCTAATCGACAGATTTACAGGAATGCGAAACCTGAGATCAACTATCAGTGATTTTCAAGCCATATCAACTGATACTCCCGCTACTTACAAACAAGCGGTCGAAATTCTTGATTAATATTCGTCAGTTACTCATTATTCAATTCATTTTAACAAATAGGACTGTAATTTCCCAGGTGCACACAGTTTCATTCTGGTGGTTGGTTTGCAGGAGTTGACCAGATGACATTGCTCTCTCAGGTCGTCTAACAGATGCACTCTTTCTGGTATAAATAGGACATAACTGTGAGTTCTGATAACTTACTCGTGATGAGGAGAAACATAACTTCAAACTCTTGTCCTTAGGGCAATACTTCCTGATAAAAACGACCGTTTTTGGTTCAATCCTTTGCCGTACAGTAGATGTGTGTTTAGATTAGTCAGTCGGGTTCTGTATAGGCAGTTATTTTATCATGTCTATTCTGTTGTTTAAAAAGCTTTGCGTATCCCTCCTTATTTTAAGCTATGAAGTGTTGTACAATGTGTGTACATGTGAGCATGTAATGTGTACGACCGTGTAACATAATACACACATTCTCAGGTCTACGGTTTCATCAAACCTATCATGAGGCACTGAATGTCTAGATATCTCTCCATTATCTGTTGTCTTGGCTTTCCAGTTTAAACTCATATACGAGGACTTACACCTTCTTTCACCTGTCTGATATTTCCGTTGAACAAACTCGGTTGAAATCGATTGAAATATATCATTTATTTCACATATCCATTGTTTTGTCAACATACAGGAGAAGATTAAAACGGCCTCGCAGAACATTCATGCTGAGTGTGTTGGAAACAATCCAGAAATGATGCACGCAGATTCAAAAGTTTGCTAACGATGGAAGACTTAATTTTTATCAGTTGTTTCAAAGTTTCTGGATCGGATGTGGAACGATGTGCTGAACCTCTCACAGTCGGTGAACAGTGTGGTTTCAATGTATATACGTGAAGTTCTGCCCTGAATCGCAAATGTTGGAAATGGCATTGTTGGGGATATTCCAACCCCCCAAAAATTGTCCACTTAACCGGTAATGAACATTCACCACTTTTGTCAATTCGAAATCCTCTAATGCACCATCATTTTTTTTATTTCTGGCGCCGATTTACATACTTGACGCTAATTCGCCTGTTATTCATCCGGTCGCTTGACTAGCTATGAATACGCAAGAGCTGCATTTTTGTAATTTGTCTTCGGACTGAGACAGTAAAAGCTCTCTTCCTGGGGATCGGTCTTTTTCTCTTCATAGTCAGTTCGGAGATCGGTTCTTCGGGTAAACAATATCACTGCGTCGTAGGAATCGTTCCAGCTCAGTTGCGTCCGCCCGGTTGTTCCGCGTTATAACAGGCATGAAAACCCATTGACAGATGTCCGATATCGGAATAAATATTGAATTGCCAGGTACGAATCAAGACAGCTCTACAGCTAAATGTGTCTACTCCGGGTGGTCACTCTGTACGGTTAGCGTCAGTTTTGGCAGCAAACTGCCCTTGATGACAGCAGCCATTCGTGATGACCAACATAAATAAAAATAGGCACTTGAAAATGAGTAGACTCAAATATTTCTGACGTCTTCATGGAGGTTACTTTGATGATTTCGATCACGACCAACCGTGGAAAGTTACATGCCCCAAGGAGGCTTGTGTAGGACAAGGCGAATTTGAGGCTGAGTGCCAAATTAATAGACCCTGTCAAGCTTGCCTGGTCCACTGCAAATGAGAAGGTTGTCGCTTGATTTAGGAGCCTTGTGAACCACCGGTATTTCAAGGCGATTTTGCCTAGAACGGCAATCTTGGTGATTGCCGATAATTTTGAAGACCCAATGGGTGGAGCACTTTAGGTTGGCTCCAGAACCAAGGTACGAGGTGCTGACGGATGTGTTTTCCATCAGTTTGTCTACAATGATGGCAGGTAAAGTTCGCCCGGGATGTGTTTCCAGTCGGATGGATGCCGTTCTACTGTTAGGTTGCACAGGCATTATGTGATCAATGATGGTCGTGATAATGATGAAAAAAGAAGTTGTAACACATAGTTGGAAGAACATTGGTAGGCGCCAAAGCAACTCATGGTAGAAGATATGACGTTAATAAGGGTAAAATCCCACTAGAAGGAAAAAGAGAACTGTTGCAGTTGCATGAGTGAAGATTAGAAGCAGGAGGACCTCGTATGCCTTTTTTGTTTCTTCACTTCACTAAGGCCAGCAGTGATAAGACTGCTTGGTACAGATGTGATACAAGAGTGGTATGAAGTGAACGAAGTGAAAACAAATGCTCGAATGATACGACTGCAACATCTCCACCGGTTGGGCGAGCAAAGGGGAACTTATTGAACCATTCTCCATAGCGGGCGGAAGAGTTGGCATGTGTAGCATACGAACAGAAGCTTCCAGTAAATGTGTCGTGCATATCACTTAAACAAGAAGCCGGATTGCTATTAAAGCTAATCCCTTGAAAACTACTAGTATTTTTATTGACTAGAAATAAGACATTGTTTGCACAGACCACGGGCCCTTTCGTCGGTCTGGTTGTACGAGAGTCCATTCTTATCAAGGGCCATAAAACGGAACAAGTTTTCCGATTATTTTTAAACTTGCAAGACTGTTAGCAAATATTGATCAGCCCTGTGGACGTTATAACAAGCTTGAAGATGACATCCCTTTAACAAGGAAAAGTTCAGACCGCATCGGACTGTTCACCTCGGAGAGGATTTCAGAAGACAGAGCGCGATGTGTTGCAGAATAACATGAATATAGAAGCCAACACTTCTAGTAGTGGTGAAATGTGTTGTTTGGATGCTTCCGTTCCACAATGATTTTTTTACGTTGGTGCGAGATGACGCGTAGTATATTGGTTTCATTCAGGTGGATGGAGGATATTTCTGACGTGCTACAGCAGCCAAATTTATTTGCGGTTAGGTGTTGATGAAGCCCGAAGGTCGAGAGAGTACAACCATGGCATTTAAAGTAGAACGACAGTAAGTTAAACGCACACTGTTTGGTTTGTCATGAGAACTGGGTTATCAAACAGTGTAAGGAGCCAGCATTTTGATTTTTAATATTTCACGGAAGTAGTTTGAATTATATTTTGAGGCTCTATTGATGCTGACACATGGATTAGGTTTGGGTATACGTATGCTCCAATTTAACTCTTGAGGTCAATACTGGTTTTTCCAGGCAGTAATATGAGACAGGCAGATTAGGACCCATGTATTACAAAATTTTGGTAGGTTTGGTTGACTCAGCGTCTAGGGTCACACGACTGCTCAGAAAATTCCTGAGTAGTCCGAATTACTACGACTGATCTGTAAAGAGAAACTACTTATCGAACATATGTGGATTGACCACAAACCGTTAGGGAATAATAAATCGACAGAGGAAACAGGACGTAGTTCAACAAGATAGGTTTTCATTTTACGAGAGTACACAGTCACAAATGAACATATGTCTGGAGAACAAACTTCTCCCAGTTTGAGATTTGGGCATGCACAGGAACAGGTTTGAACGCACAGTCGTGGACTCCAGAGGGTAACAGATATATCACAGAAAGGATCAACGATCTGAAATAGATGACTCCATAAAAAACTAAGACTAACTATTATATTCACCATGAAAATGGCCTCAAACAATTTATGCTGGATCCACCTGAATCCCAAGTATTTCGAAAAGACTCCGATGACAGCTAATGTGACGTGCCACTAGGTGATACACTGGGATCATGGGCGGTGGATTGTTCCACGTGCTGGCATGCTAAAATCGCCAGCTGTGGACAGAAGTTAATCATAAAACTTTATACAATACAGTTAACTAAAACTTAATGAATTAACCAATCCGGAGGTTACGGAAGATAGAAACGTATATGACTACTTATAACGTCCATTGGGGAGTACTCTCTTTATTCCCATGCGATGGACATAAAGGTACTAATTGTTTTCGTCCGCGTACTTTTAGATAGCTCGACGTTCTGTTTAGTATCGTGACCCTGGAATCATTTAAAAATGAAGTCCACTTGCAATTTTAACCTCTTGTGCGGTAGGTTTTATTGCCAGAAGTTGAAGATGCTTTAAAACGAAGTAGTAAGAAAACCGGCTGACAAGTTTTGGAACAGTCTGGGTCTGACTCCTAGCCACTGGCGGTAAAAATGCTTCGTTTGAATGACAGCCGTGCTTTGGTTCCAGAAGGAATTGAAAAAAGTGGGAGGGGGAAATGGGGGACATAAGATAGGTCGACGCCTATTCTGAGTCACACAATACGAAAACAACCGAAATATGAGAAATTTTCCAGTCCATGAAACAACTGTGGTTCACTTACAGGCTTAAAGACCACGAAAGGTGAAGCATATATTGGAGGGCGATTTCGAGGCACAGTTATCCGCTGAGTGGAATAATTGACATACCAGATGCAAAAGATGCAACAACTGTGTAGAACCCAGTATGGAAAGATCATATACGTAGAAGGGTGTGCACCACGGAAGAAAGAAAATGCACAAACATACAACAAGAATGTTCGAAGAAGTCTCTCAGTCATCGGTCATCAGGTAGGCTCACGAAAGTGATTTTAGGTTATCCCGCTTATTCAAAACACGACGTCAGACAGAAATTCCAGGAGAGCATAAAAAATTGGGACAGCTTGTAAGTAGCACCTAATATGCCTACATTACTATCTCATTACATGTAGTCAGACGATCGCTTCAACCAGACCTCTGTTATTGTTCCTCAACACAGCAAAACTCGAGTCCAGCGCTTTCTATCGAAAGAGTTTGACCCAACTTTTATCTGAATGCCTAAATTGTTATCAACTCCCAACGGTATTCAGATTCCACCAGTTGAAATCAAAAACCAATCTTCGGTAAAGAGCTTCTCAGAATATAGCCATCGTGCAATATTTTTCATCGTGCTCCTGATTAAGTTGATTAAGGCCCATCCGATGAAAGGAATCAATCCGAGAAACCTAAAGTAAGGTTCTCAGTTCTACACTTGTTTAACCAGAAGTCAGCTAGCACTGGGAGGCTGTTAGTGATCTAGTTCTATACTTTTTATATCATCAGCACTTAACACACAGTTTAACATTATTAACAAATGTTGCTCAATTAAATTTAATGTACACTGGCAATCCTTTAAGTTAAACCATATAAACATTAAGCTTGGTGGCGATGTTGATAAAATCGTGTAGACAATTACACATATTCATTCAGTAACTTAACAAGTGTAAGCACCACCAATGCGATCTAAAAGCAGAGTAACTCAAACTTAATGATTATTTTCCACACTGGTCGGCTGAATACGTAAGCTGCAATCAAATGTGGGTGGACGTATACTCCATGAAGGTTCATATTAGTTACTTCGAATTTGAAGGCGAAACGTATGTATTGTGTTGTTGCTGTTAAACGTATGTTTATCTGAAGTTCAACGGTCTGGCGTATTATAATTCATTCCAGCGCACACATATACAATTTCAGTGATGTAAATGAAGGCATTTCTCCACGCCAGCATGTTCGTGGTCACCGTGAACATGGTAATAAACCACCCAGTAGTTCAGTAACATAGAATGTTTTTGTGCGCGCCTATAGCAGAAAGTCACAACACAAGAGTGACTTATGTTAACCATGTCTTTCTTTTGGGCTAATTTTGACATCGCTGACTTTAAAAAATTCAAAATAAATTATTTTGGAGAAAGCTTTACATGCGTTTTCCTACCTGATATTCGTGTATGCTGTCGTTCGTCTTTCGTTGTGAAGTCAGTAGAGATTTGCCATTATCGTAACAGAATCTTTCATTTATTTACCCATTAATCAATTACTGTTATCTGTGTAGAATAAATTATTTGAAATTCTAATGAGTCTCACCCGGTCGGAATAATCTGACTGCATTTGAAATTTGTAAAGAATGGCAAGGAACATTAATTCTGCGTCATCCTAAATCTCAGACTTGTCACAGTGTTTATCAAACAAACTTGGCCACCCCTTACTTCACTTCTACCTTACTGAGAGACACATCTAACTGGAAACAGTCAGTTGAGAAGTGTACGTCAATTTATTCAGTTGCATGCTCATTTGCCCATAGACCAGTTACACCAGCAAACTGCCATCAACTTTTTTAACACAATTAGTGGGAATCACTTCTCTCTACCGGTCTCCTGGCAGGTTTTGGGTTTCCCATTATGACACGTTTCCATAGGTTTGCACTAATATCACAAGAGAGGCTAACGGTATAATTATAAAGTGATTTAAACAGACTCCCGAACTATAACTTGATAAGTAGTAAAAATGTAAATACGGATGAATAATAACAACTTCTGTCATCGTGAAACGTTGTTCAGTAAAGGTTTTCGGTATTAATTACTAACAGCAAAGCATCTTTAAATTTGAAGACTGGTTTAGTTGATTGAAAAATTCAAAATACATGAGGACAAACAGTGGACGTGATATAGAAACAATTCTTTTAGCCGTCGAATTTGAGAGCAAGATATCCGATTACTTCGTTTTCGGACTAACATCAGCATGGTTTGTTGGACCGCTAGTAAAATAATTCCTCCAGTCAATTATGGGGACTTAACCACACCATCAAACACTTCGAACATAGTATATTTAACCTCAGTTACCTTCACATTATCACATGCTCCATAGTTTGTTAGGTTATTCTGCCTGCTGTTCATTTAGATCACAATATGTTTAAACTGCCTTTCAGGCATGAAGGTGTGTGAGCATTTAGGGTTTTCGGAGAATAGAACATTGATCAATCCGTTGGCGTTATACCTTAGACGTTTGACGTTCCAGCTTCATTTCAGAGTCGTATGTTTAAAGAATCTTCCTACTGCAGCCTACCAGATGAAGCTAGGCCAGCCTACAATACATCATCTCGACAAATAAGCAAAATTATTGCTCCGTAAGAAAAACGCAAATTTTACGCAGAACGCTTTCTAACGTGATCAAAACAAAATCGTTTAATACAAGCCACAAACGTTTCCTCGACCAAATGCTCGCTTGCCTTCCTCGGATTTTCTGATTTCTTCTCTGATAGGCTGAAATGAAACAGCCGTTTGTGGTTGGCCCAGAAAGAGCAATGGCCATGATGGGTGTTTGCTTGCTTGTGGTTTGGTCACAAGTCTTTCAGAAATAGAAGTGCGACAGTTAATAAAAGTAGTTCGTTCACTCCTCAGCAAATAGGACAATTGTAACCCCATAACCTGGTGCGTAGGTTTTCAGTACTTAATCAGTGATAGTAAGCTCGACGTTCAGTCGCCTGTGGTGCGGATCAAACCTAATAAGGTTTAAAAAGTTGCCCACACCTTCGCAGGAAATAATTGGGACCAACTGTTTGCTGAGTATTTTCTATTTTTGTGTGTTTTAAAGGTAGTTGCTGATGTCGATGAAACCAATGGTGAACAAGACACTTAGCCGCCAAATTACACAAGCGTCCAATGATCTAATAATTTTCACTGATCACACTGGTACTTTCAAAAGCCGTCATCAAGAAACAGATCAGTCATAAGTATAGAAAGTTTTTAGTGCATGGAGGCTAGTGCTTCCTCAAGAACACTGTTGTTCAAGAATGAGTTCCCACTCATTTGAGAGTCTGTCTGATTTTACACACGTAATGCAAATTAGCCACACACCAACTAAACAGTGCACTTGAGTTTGTGGAGCTATGTTGAAAATAAATTCTCAAACTTACAACCATTAAATATTTTAGAGTCAAAGGTGCTTGATTGATTGGTTAACTATGACATAAAATCATGTCAGCCAATATCGTTTGTACCATCTTTACACTCCCAGAGTGTTACTGATGAGTAGTTGCAGATTTGGTTTATTTTCAAGTTGAACACCACTCATTTGATTGCAGCTTCCGCATTCACGTGGAATATGCAGCCAAGCTGTTTTGAAAACAAGCACTAGACTCGGGTTTCGCTTTCATTAGAGCTCAGAGTTATGCTGACCGAATGATTCAAAGTTATAACCCACAGAACGCATAGTTTGATTACATACGATTGGTTTCCTTCCTTTCGACAAACGCCGCATATCCTCATGATGTTCCTCATAGACTTTATCTTACTCTTTCAGGGATACTCATCCACCAAGACTCCAGATCAAAGTTGAATGTAGATAGTAAAGAACATTGCCCACGCATTTGCCCAAAAGGCAGAAAAATGATTTCAAAGCAAAAGATACTCTATTCTTACGGAAGTTCTTGCAGCAGTACAGGCAAACTCACGATTCCATATGCTTCTTGTATGAGTTTCGTAGCTGCCTTTAGGAAAGGGTGAAACTAAGTCGTACACGCCTGACCACTTTGCTTTGTGACCCGTTCATTTCGACAAGTGTTTTATGAATTGTGGCAGATACACTCAAAATCCCACTTCGTTCTCTCAGTCCGCCCCACGCCACGCCCTAATCTATCCCGAACTATTCAAATTCCTTTGCAAAGTAGCTCACTGTCAGATTAATCTAGTGGACAACTCTCAACTCGGACTTCGGCTTGTGTGTAATTTGATAGTGAAAGCTGAGTTAATCCATAGTGTCACAACCATATAAAAGTATGTATTAACGACACAGTGAATAAACAACTTGTTTCAAACTACTTAGCTAACTTCTCTAAGGTCCACAAGTGAGTATTACATGTTTTAGTTCTAGCATCATGCTTCTTGGTAGTCAGTGAAACGTCTATTGTGGTAAGAAGATCAAAAGATCACTCGATGTCTCACGGACTTGAGATCTTGGAATTCCAATTGTGTGTTGATCCATATACTATCTATTCTCCCTCATGGCTGCAAACATCTTCAGATGTAACTGCTGATAACTTCAGAGTTGTTGAAGGGCACAGATCAAGGTAGTTGTCACCGGTTTATACAAAGACCTGTTTATTTTGCGTAGAATAAAAATTGGTCAGTAAAAGTAAACAAAAAGGTCTGTAGTTGCAGGTTAACGTGAAAAAACTATAGAAATGGAAATAATCTTTGTCTGTCAGCTTGGCTTTCGTATTGCACACGCAAATCAGCATGTGAAACATAACTGGTGACTTGCAGAGTCCATAAGAGAACAAATGTAGCCTTGATATAAGAAAATGATTCGGATAGAAATGTGAAATATAGACTCAATCCCGTGTTTCGGATGTACGCGTAGTCATTTATTTGATAAGGAGTGGTACTTCTGTTAAAAATAACTATATTCAATCACCGAAAGAGTGATATATGGGAGTAAGAATTTAATGGATTACCCCCATTTTCTCCTAATAGGTTAGACTTCATGAACCGCCGATACTGATGAGTGCTGCCCCGTATCGGAGCGAGCGGACAGCCTGAACATTATTAACGAGCAAGTGTGGTGCAGCTTTCAGGTATATTTTGACTATGCCTTGCATGGGGTCACTGTGACAGTGATCACGGCCGTCTCCTCAGAACAACATGACCGGAACCAAAGTGCCAGTCATGGCAGCGATATGCACCGCTGATATGCTGTAACAATAGCGAATCTCGAATCTGTGGGTCTTACTGAAAAGAGATCGGTTAAAATGTGTATATCAGGGTCGTTTGTGGGCAACGTTCCGTTCACATCCACGACACTTCAACACCACTGGAAGACGTGCCTGAGTGCAACTGTGTTGCGCCTTTACACGAAATTGATATAAGCGTGCGAAATCCACTATCATTCTTATCTGAGGTTATGTGCATGCGATATTCCGCTCATCCTATTCTAGAAAATGCACTACGAGCACCTCGGGGGATGTGGCTTATGCAGCGTGTGACAACATTCCTTGACTTGCGACACCAGTTATATCCATGTGTATGTTGCACTTTTCAATTAGACGCCTCTTTTTGAGATCGTAATTCAGGTGGTTAATTATATTAGATAAGGTTTCAAACAGGTCAGCGGTAGAATTATGGAATAGCGTCATATAGCTAGTGTATTGGTTAAGATAACCACGGTTCAAAAAATGTCAGTTGAGACTGGTTCCGGTCACAGTGGTTGGAGGAACGGAAGCTGCTCAACACCCTCTAGAACAGACATTCATTTTGCTCATTGCAAGTGGTCCTTATTGAGAGGAGGTCACGTTGTGCAGAGAGAATGTAGAAAACTGTGTTCAAACTGAACAACACTCCAAGCTCACCTTCCCCACCCCCATGGAGTTTTCATGTTTAGTCGAGCACGAATGTACCTTCTGTGTGTTTATGAGACCAGATATTCTAACCATAGTACGTAAATCTACTGTTCAAATAATTTCAGAGAAAAGTATCGACATACCTCTATAAGTAGTCATCAGTGCTCAGCATTAAAGAAAGCATTTACCCCACCAGTGAGTTATACGAGTGGTCTGACAATTCAGCTCGAGATGCTCGCCTGCCAACTTTTGTTCAAACTACTGCATAACTAGTCTCTATCTCCCTGTTGTCTGTGGAGGATGCTGTTGTAACAACGCTGACTAGTGACCTGAAGCAGACTGGGTCCATTGTGGGTAGTAGGGTGTGAACATGTCACCAGCCAGTTATGTTAATCGGTCCACTACAAACAAGTCTTACGGGTGGCTAAATGAGAGCTTGACTGGTAAAAATGTTCGCCGGTTCCAATATCGTCCAAAATTGTTCTCCTTTCCTAGTAGTTTTAATAGCTTAGGAACAAACTTCGTAGTGTTCATATCTGAAAAGTGTTTACGCTAGTGGCTGTAGTATGTGTGAGGTTGTAAAATGAAGTTATCTTTGTCCATCAAGATCAGCAGGTCGTCAAAATACCTTACCATTTAAAAACCGTGCTAGCATAATCATTGTAGCTGGCTGCAGTTTTGTTGCGCTAAAGATGGTGAGCAAAACACTTAAAGAGATACGCCTTAGCTTGGAGTTAAAGGCACTCAAGTACCAACCACACAGTTGTGGGTCCGATCCCCGTTGTAACGATTGCTTCTGCCTGCGTTTAGACAGCCTAGTAGTTTCTAGTTCGCCTTTGGGCTCATATATCGTAAGATGGCGAGTACCTTTTCATTGTTTACCTAGAAAATTAATATGTTAATTCACATTAGTGACGATTTTCTTTCTTCATAACTCAGACTCATCAGCTGAACCTTCAACTGGTATGTTAACCAAAGCTACAGTAGCACCGTCCCATCGGAAAACCCTACACTCCGACCATATAGACAACAGCTTTTTGCATAACTGACTTCTTATGAATCCCATAGGAATCTGGGAACGATATAGACAACATCCTGAAATTCCGCCACTTTGTAACATGTGTTCACCTTACGCAAATATCCCGTTCTGGAAAACCCTGTGCATGAACGACTTTCCCCCACGGTGTTTTATGCATTGTTTTTGGAATTTAAAATAGCACTAATTGATGTCGGTTTATGATCAGTGGAAACTTCTTAGACTAAATAAACCATGAAGAGTTAGCTCAAATAAATACAGATCAATAAACTGGTGCAATTCGTAGCATGAATGCTCATTAAGTACGTGGAGACCTTGCGAAGACCCTCATCATTTTACAGTGAAATCTACCTCTAACTAGATTTTGTGAATTATAAAAATGTATGGTTACTTTGTCCAAGCAACGATCCTCATCCGCATTGCTATCAAAATGAGTGTATTTAACTCTATACTTTCAGTTCACAAATGACATACAAACAGTGTGATTTAACATGAAAGTATCCAAGGGTTAGAAATTTTCTGAGTCAGCTGATGCACATGGAATTGTGAAGGAAACCATTTTTGGTGTTCTCCATCTGTTCCATTTACCATATTGCATACTGGCCCGTGAAATTTTTGCTTCTGATGCTTGAACATCCATTTCGGAGAATTAATCCTACTGTCGTTGACATTTACCTAGTTTTGCATCTTATAAACCGGTCGTTCAAATTTTCTTTTGATATTCGTACACTCTGCACTTGCATCCTACTTTGTTGATACGACAGAAGTTCACACTGTCATAATAAGGATGTTTGCTGCAGGGCGGAACTAATGTACGATGATGAACAAACACGGGTAGGAATATGCGTAACCTTGTTCGGTTGGAACAATTTTGTCATGATGAGTATATGGATCTTGCTGTTGCTCCGTCACCTCTTTGCACTCAGCAACTTAGTTCCTAGCGTCAGTCACTTTAACGAAGTCTTTCAAATATTTGTGGTACCTGAGCTCACAGATTTTCACGACTCAACAAAGTTTACGTCTTAGCCCCGGACGGTTAGATGTTTTGGATGTCTTACGCAACTAAAAAATAACGAACACTCCAATCAGTATGAAACTACGTTGAAAAAACGAATTGTGGGATGATATGAACAAACATGACAAGTGCACTTTGGAATAATGCAGAATTCTTCAAGAAATTATCACGTGCTGTTAGAGTACAGCCCTGAAGCACAACCTACTGATTCAAGTTAAGAGGACTTTCATTTCCCATTGATAACCGGATTGCAGCCCACACACAGACTAAATCGCCACTAACTTACACACTGGAAATTCTAAGACCACTATAAAAGTCATGTTCTAGCATCGTCAAAGAGTAATTCTATCCATGCATTCCCGGAGGTAAATCATGAAACTTCAAATCAGATAACTCCGTTTCACTGTGAATATCTTTGCATTGCTCTATATAGGTTTGCTTTTTCACTGCTCACTTGAAGAACAGTCTCCGTGCGATAAGGGTTGTTGTAAGAAACCCATATATGCCTCTGAAATTCAGTAACGACATAAACTGACCCCCAAGGAGACACGCTGCAAGCCTGTGATAATGGACGAATACAATATTCACATGTATCCACAACCACTGCTTTCTACGTGACCTTCCGTAGATTCATAACACCCGAACACGTTAATAATGTTGTCTTCGACAAACCCAAAGTTTGAAGTATTGTGGGTCTGCCTTCTATCCTCAAACTGCCACATTTTTGGTACCCGTCAGGCATCGTACTGCGTGCGATGTAATTCTTCTAGGCCAGTTGACAACGTAGGTTTATAGACAGGCCGTATTAGTGGTGGCAAACAAACAAATCGTAAGCATTAAAAAATGAGTATATCAGCAGCTGCGTGTATGTGAACGTTAAACCACTCGGAAAGGTCTTCTACTTTTCAAAGGAATCTGAACTATACTGACCAAACGATTGACAGTCACCGACCCATTTATAATCAACCGTGTTCCAGGGAATAGAAGATTAACTGCGGTATAATGTATTACGTTTAAAACGGAGCGAATAAGCATTAGTAAGGCAAGTTTATCGTTCAGTTAGTAGAATACTTGTGTTAGGGTGGGAAATGGCACACTGACACACTGGACAGACAGGCAGCAGTCCTAACACCAAAGAGGAAACGTATTCTTCGAGAAAGCATGTAACCGAACGTAAAAGTCCATATCGGAATGTAGAATGTGTTTAACGGAAACACGTGGGTCCAATTATCCGTTTCTTACTACTGTACAGACGACCATTCTGGAATCAGATGGCAGGTACACAATGTGGTAAACTCTTGATCATGAACTGTGGTTGCACAACTTGGATCCTCGGACGTAGACTACCATTTGACTGAATTAAATCCAACACTCTGATAAGTTAGCAGTCAAACCTTGAACAATTCTAAAACATGCAATTTTCAGTCGTGGAAAGTTTTCGCGAAAATCATCGTCAAATATGATTTGAGCGACTGTCCGGGAGGAATACCTACTTTTTCGGACAACACCTGATTAGCTCGGGCGGTCCACATTGTACAAATTTTATACTGACTGTTTTGACCAGCCCCAGAATGTGGTACCTGCTTAAGTAACGGGAATGCAAATGAGTATCTTCAGTGAAAATGCTTCACTCTCAAAAGTGGTCCGTCTGTTGTATGTTTACAGATTTTCATTTTATAAAGACACGCAAATTATGTTCGCCAATTATCTGCTCTTAAAGCTCCTCTTTGATCCCGATTGTCCGCATACGAGAAAACCCTCAGCTTATCAGCCGGATTATCCCCATTCCCAACGCGATCTCTCGCAAACGACTTTGTTCTAAGCTTGTGTTGCGGATGCCACCCAGCCGCTCACCTCAACAGGCCGTAGTTGGAGGACAGGAGGTCAGACTGAACAGGTGATGTAACAGCTAGCTAATGATCCAGCACCTAGGCACGAAAGTAACTCAGCTTTTAACACCGACTAGAAGCATCTGGTTGCTGAACACACGTGGTTAAAGAGATTCTCGAGTGTAGTACGGAATCTTGTTCAGTAACGCCCGCGATTGGGAATTTACTATGTATTTAAAACAACCGTTTTTTCTTTTTTTGTTTCTTTGTGCAGTATTATTTATATCCCGGTATTAGGCTGCATGTTTTATATCTGTGCATTTGCATAAGTAGACACAATCGTAGGAAGCATATTCGCAAGTACTCCTTGTATTTATTCTTACGTTAGTTGTTTTATGTGCTGATGTTTTACAGACCTATATGTGTGATCAACTGGCATTCAGTCTTCTGGACATATAAGACAATTCAACTGCCCTGTTTGTGGTGAGATGATGCCAAACCACCATCAATGAATTCGAGTAACTCACACAAGAATGAACTAAAGCGCGATACAAGAGTCTTTACATTATTGAGGTATGTAAACTGTATATCATTAGCCTCATTCAGGGGTCAAAATGATGAACAAAGCTTGACCAAATTTACAGAATTACTGAAACAGATATAGAAACGCAAAGATTTATTTCTCAGGTCTATATAGTGCTCTATCCCACGTACTTGTATAGCAAGCTCAAGTAGTTGTACACCACGAAACAAGGCTATGTTTCAAATCAACACAGCTTTGAATGTTGACCCATGTTTGACGGCATCCTTTATGGAATAGCTTATCACAGTGACCAGAGCCAAACAACCCCTGACCTTAATCATCACCACAAGTGACTCGTATGCACCAATTATGGTCCGAATCGCACACCACAAAGAAACAAGGCTAGAAGGCTTGTTAGTGGAGCCTTTGTGTCCAGCCGGCCAATGGTGGACAAACAAGTGGTTGGCTGGTATGAAATCTTTATCTCTCGAAAAATAACCAGATAAAGATTACAGTAGTGTAAACTAAACTGGAAAGAAAAGTGCCGAATATATAAGACAAATTGTAAAGTATAGAAATATGTATTACTATACTCTCGAAAGGACAAGAGGGAGAAACAAAGTTCAAGGTCGAACCGAAAAACAAATGAAACATTTACTGTACAACGCACCAACAAAACTTAAAGTAAGGAAAGGTAGAAGACTATAATCATCCAGGTTCCTGCAAAGGAGAGCGAGTGAGTTACCAAATGACGGTGTTCGTTGGTTAATGCGAGCAAAACAAAGTGAACATAAAACACACTTAATTTGAGACCAAAGTACTTGTTATCTCATGATCGACGATGTACCGTGATTACGTTGATGATCAACTAGTCCGAAACAGTTAGCGCATTTGTAGTCGCATTTATCGCAACACCATCTAGCCACATCATCGAGACTGATTGTTCTGCTGTGTACCGCACGCCTCCAACCTCGATCCCACAGCCGCTCTTCATTGAACCTTAGGAGGCAATCTTTTCAGCAGGTCCTTGGTCACGCAGTTGTGCTGAACACACCGCACATCGTGAGTGATCCAGAACTGTTTGAGAATGCAAGAGAGACTTTTCGGTTGACTTCAGTTGCCTTGACAGAGAACTGAATGATCACTTCCGTCACCTCCAGAACTCCGGACCTTAGTCCGAAGAAAACTGAACGGTTCGAACAAAGAACCCGGGAAAAATGCGGTCTGGATTCAACAGCCAGCGCTTAGAGGGTGTAGAGTCAGAAACTTACTGAAGACCACGGCAATCTGCTGTGTAATAAAGTTTATTCATCCACGCCACACGGGTTTCCTCCTTGTTCGTCACTTTCACGCCATGGACGTGTACTAGAATATTGACGCCCATCATGATAGGGCCAAACGAATGATCGTTGTCCGTTCGTGATTTGAGTGGAGTGAGAATGGTAATGGTCAAGCTCGGGATGCCCAGATCATCCAACTGAATTAGGGTGTAGATGCACCTGGTCGACCTGTCTTTGGGTAGGCCGAGCAACTGACGAACAAACTAGCGAACTGTACGGTCTACAACTTTGAGCGTGTTCAGGTGGACTCGGATTAAAACTGGTGAATAATTCATCTTCAGTATCAGATGCTGTCTCAGAAGGTGTAGGCGCTGATTCGGATTCAGAGTCACTTTAGTAGTTCCACCCAACATCGTACGAGTTTGCAGCCAGTGACTGGTGAAAGGTTAAACTTCCTGGATGAACGGGTCACCGATATAGATCAACGTGTCAGAGACTGTTAGTGAGTGGATAATTTCCGGGCCGAAATTAATAGACTCATTAGCGATAGTTTTTGTGTTGTGCTAATGGTGGCCGTAAGAATAGTTTTACGCATGTTGATCTTCAGTCCGGATAACTTCAGAGCAGTAGCGGCGGTTGTGAGCTTTTCCGAGAAACACGTCAAATTCTCGGCCAGGAGGACCATGTCGTCGGCTTACGCGAAACCACTGACCAGTGTATCGTGGAAATGGTAGCTAGTCCCCGGTCTAGTTAGAATCAGCACCTCATCCACTGCGGTGATGAATAACAGCGGCGACAGAGGGTTATCCTGGTGAACACCACGTTGGTACCAGAGGACAGAGCCTTTGAGCGCAGCGGAAGCTCTTCAATAGTAATCAGCAGAGTAGTTTGTTAGAGGTGTTAGAGGTTTAGAGCACCAAAAGCCTGGACCGACCTAATAATCGATTTCTGTGATATAGAATCGAACACCTTGGACACGTCGATGAATACCACACAAAGGCTGGAAGACGTAGTGCTTAAGTTCTTGCGCAGGGCAGGGAGAAGAGTTGAAGAGTTGGAGAGTTGAAGGCAATACATGGTAAAAGCAACATACCAGCGTTGAAGATAGGGCGACGGTTCTCAGTTCACTGGGAGAAAATGATTAATCATTTTCGGAACAAGTTTTCTTTGGAGGCGGCATAGATGAATTGGACAACACTCAGTTGAAATATCCGAAAGCAGCACCATGGTTAAAACACTATTTTATACTTAACGATTAACTCAAATCTTATACAAATGGTTAGTGTTAGACCAGAAGTTTAGTTCGATTGCTCATGTCCTTTCATGACTATTTATGCGCAATTGATTCTGATTTCCTAACTTGCATACTAGCGGAGTGTTATTTTGTACACAAACCCACCCACTCTAATATTCACTGATGTTGCGTTTAGGCATTACACATGTGTGTCTAGCAAGTATGACACAAAAGAAGCGAATTCCGTACCTTCGACGTTCGTTAATTGACATGAGCTCGGTTTGGCCAAGCTCTAGATGAAGTCCAGTTTTAAGGGATGCACGTGTATACATGCATCATTTTGGGGTGGCGAACACTAGACATGAAAAGCCCCGTCACTGTTTATCATGGTGATACGTAACGTTGTTGACGATAAAACGCCTATTCTTACAGGTGTAAGTTCTATGAACTCTGAGGTGTACCACTGAGGCCGCAGTCAACAACGGAGTAATTCAAATTGACCAATTCGATCACAATGCGCTGCCTTCAAATAAGCGTTCAATATGCGGTTCCTGACACCACTTACAGTATTATCTACATGCAGTATGATTGATTCGCACTAATACTACTACTGAGATAGATTTTGCAAAATTCAGATTTTTATTGTCTGGGAGATCGAGTCAATCTAACCACTTGCGACCAGGAGTATTATGGTGAGTCATGTCGTAGAGGTAGCGTATGCACTTCACTGAATACCAGTGCTCCCAGCAGTTGTTGGGTAAGCAATCAGAATACAATTGATATATCCAGTTTGCTGATTCTGAAACAAATTTGGTTTAACAAGCATTTCTACACTAACCCAATTTATGTTGAATTTTCTACTCAGGTGCTCTCACTGTTGTGAAGCTACATGATAATTCACAGAAGAACGAATTTGCTCTCTCCACCATACAGGTAGAAATAAAGGCGACCCCGGTTAGTCGTGTTTTGTGCACGACACTTGAGCACAACAAACCTTTGTATGAGGAGTCCAAACCCTCAAAACGTCGTCGACCCACTGCTCAGGTTTATCCGCGTGAAACTTATAAATGACTTTGATATGGTAGAAAATTTTGTTGGAAAAAAACTCGGTAACTCAGTCGGCTCGTTACTGTTAGTGATGACGTTACGAAACTCAATGCACCATTAGGTAGCTTTTGTTAAATTCTACGTTGAAATGTCTGCTGAAGAGACCAGAGCTTGAACCCCACTTTAAGCTATGAGTAACAAAAGTAATAGTTTGCTGGCAAAACACTGATATCCACATGGCCGTTTACCAGAACAGAAGCATCAGCTACTTATAACAGCATCTACTACTGACGGTCAGTACACGAATGCGTAGTAATCAGCATTCCGTTCATCTTATTGAAGGCAGTGACCGCAGAACAACCAGTCTCGTGGATCACTAGGACTTATACGTTAGAATTTGCTACTTCCTCAGACTATACTGCACCTGCCGTTACAAGTGCAACAAATTGGAACGTTTCACCTCAAAAAACAGTCTACTCTGCTCAATAGTGTATCCAGTTGTAATCATCCACTTTTTCAGTAGTTGCAAACTGAAGTATAAACTAACTCTATGAGAATTTTATTCATCGTGCACCTGAAACCTTGCCTTTCTGTTCAAAAATAAGATGCGGCAAACTTGAGACTGCCTTCTTCTTCACCGACTTCAATTTTTATAACGCACAACTTCAGCCCCTATCAGCTTTGCAGTTTTCATATTATTCGTTCGTTTTGGACGCCGCCAACGTTGCTCTTTCAAAAAGAAACTTATTCGAAAAGCAAACCTGTCATGTTTCTCCATTCTTAGCCTACAGAGATGAAATTCCTTCATCAGAATGAAATGTATCTGCTGGGCATAGCTTGTTGTTATGCTTGAACTCAACGACACTACAATATGAGTCGGTTGTCTCGAACGAGTGGTCATCTGTAATGATAGTAATAGCAACAAGAATAGATAAGTGATAATGCAAACAGGCGTTGGAGTGATTAGGTACTATTCCGAATTCAACTGAAACGTTATCTCATAGAAGTGAAACGATTTATTGTACATCTCTCAGTGAAGCTGTGGCACCTACGCCGGCCCCCTAACAGCGATATCAGTGGTTTGTGGCAAAGTTATGTTACTAAGGTAACACGAACGCGTAGAGTAGTACTAAAGAGGATGTCATGGAATTCGTCAGTTCCCCAAAAGCACTGTATGGTAAACACTAACAAAGTACACTTGCAAGTGACCTCCACAGTTGGCGCAGTGAATTTTCAACTTCGCCCTTCAGTTCTCTGGCACCCCGCCTTCACGTCTAAACGCTCACTCGCCTACATCGCGCCTGCGTGCATCACTGTACCTGCTGAGTTGGTCATCTGATTGGTCACAAACCCTTCAAACATGATCTTGTTTGTGACCATGCTGTCTTCGAAATGACTGACATAAAACGGACTCTGTTCGGAGGCCAGTCTTCTTTCTGCATTCATGCGTTAGCCTCAGGTGGTTGGGTTGGACGGGAAGTTACGAACTAGTCGCGTAGTTCGTTGGCCGTCGTTCAGTCATACGCCGTTTCACCAACCGTTATTCCGTTGTCCGTTTACGCGCTCGTAGGCCGTAGATCCGGTTACAACAGGGAAAACTTTTGATTCGTAGGAAGTTTAGGGATGTCAAAGTTGGTTTGACAACGTTTTGGAGCGTATTCAATGTCAAATGTAAAACAATGTGAGCCATTTAATTGCTTTGTTAGCACATAAAGAAACCGAAGATCTTTTGGCCCTATTTTTATTTCAGAATTGACAATTCATTAGTTTGATATTAGTGAAAGTGTGATATTGCTGAGGTAAGACACTTCCCCATTAAGGGTGTATGTAGAAAATTCTCGAGTTGATCTGACTTGGTTTATTTGTTGTGAGGATTTTTGGCGTGACCACCTCTGACGTCCCCAAAATTCTAAACCTTCCGAGATATGGCAGTCGCCTTACTGGTACTACCTTACGCATTCATGTTAACTTTTGGACTTGTATTTACTACAGACCAATACCATCATGGTTAGCATGTCGGTGTATCATAGTTTCACTCGTTGCCGTATGATGAACCTACGTCGTCGCTATTGTTACTGGTTACACACTCGAAAATCACGGTGTTTCAGTCGTTACTATTAGGAATGATAAGTAGCAACTCCAATGTTTGTCCGAAGTATCGAAGTCGACTGGATTCCTCAGGCAGCCAGTATCCGATTGTAGTATGGGTCCTCGAAGGCTTGCCTTCCTAGCGTCTCAACTTCTATTCGACAGTCTGCTTGTTTGTACAGTGAGCATACCATTAGGTAAAAGTTGTTTGAAAATCCACCCATCTTCTTACTGCGACCTTCAAAACGCGTCAGCATAAAGCTGGGGAATCCTGCGCGTGTGAATAGCAGATCGGATGAACTAGCATCACAATAGGTTCAGTACGTTTGTGGCACCTTTTGTGTCGTATAAGATGCACCTTCGTTTGTGAGCAGCATGGTGCGTACTTTCAGGAACCAAAAGACAGATATCTACGCCAAGAGAACGAGGGACCAGATGCAACTATTGGAACCGTGTGTATTAACTATGGAGGACGTGTCAATAGTAGAATAAAAATGCACTGACGCCCAACGGGTGAGGATGTACGTCAGCCAGCAAATGAGTGCACGTGTTGGTTGTTCTATGTTTTCACATAACGTGTAGTGGATTTCGTACACTGCATACCTTCGCAGGCGAAGCAACTTTGGAAGCAAAATACATGAAGTTCCATCAAAGCACAATTTCCAGGTAAATTACATGCTCAGAAGTGTAGTGGAACAAAGAGTTAGGGCAACAGAACAACAAGGCAAATACAAGGACTCAAAATAGCTGTCCGCAATAGATTCCACTACTTTAAGTCTGCTGCGTATTGCAAGAAGATTCTATCCTCTGTAACAACGGATTTGGTTCCTCCAACGAGCTAAATGAACGTTGCCACGGTTAGCCCACGATAACCACCACCGCGTGTAAGCAGAAGGCGAAACACGCGAGGATGAAGTGTTTATTAATTCAAAAAATAGACAAGTAGTTAATATGTACAATGAACATAAAAGGTATGCAGAATAGTGCGTAACAAAAAGGCAAAATGGAAGAGACTCTACATAACTCCCCCCAGAGCGTGAGAGACAATAAAACGCTCGATAACTAGAGGAGCAGACAGAGAGTCAACGATGGTAATCGATAGATTGTCGGCCATCTAACGGTTCGGCCGGAACGAGGGTGTGGTTTGCATGTCTTGGGTTGGGAGGCTGGGAAAAGAGTATGATCACTAGTGTCAAACATGGGTTGGGTAGACTGAGAAAGGTTTTATGAGTCGGTAGACGGATCTAGAGGACGCTGGTTGAAATCAGCGGCATTTTTGATGTCTGGCGGACGAGACGGGGACGTTGAATCAGGGTCGGCGTACGCAACTTTGCTCGTAAACTTGACCCTTCCCTGGACGTAGTGACCTTTCCTAAACCACCGATTGACTATCAACCCTGCTCCCTAACTGCTCGATATAAAAAACCCGTTTCATGTTATTGCAAATTTGGTACTGACGAGTTAGTACGAAATGCTTGCATCAACCAGTTTTCGTGTTCTAACAGTTTTGTTCAAACTTTTAGTCAGTCAATGTTCACCGAGTGACGTGTCCCGGTTTTGTTAATAACAAAATACTCGTCTTCACGATCAAGCACTCTGAAAGGACCATCATACGGCGGTTGTAGAGGTGTTTCAGGTGAGCCAACGCGAATGAAAACAAAATGACAAGTGTGCACATCACGATTTGTTCTTGACGCAACGTTCTCCGTGGGGGCGAAGGTTGAATATGCCGCATGTGATTCTTAAGACTCGTGACGTAACTCGTGTCGGGACTCAGATGTACCAAGGAATTAGAGAGAAACTCTCCAGGGATACGCAATGTACAACCGTACACGAGTTCTGCTGGGGTGCACCCAACATCTTCCTTGACAGTAGTTTGCAAGCCGAGGAGAATAAGAGGTAGGCGATCAGCCCATTTGTTGCCATTAAAGATGATTTTAGTTGACGGTGAAATCTTTCGACCATATCGTTGGACGAGGGGTGGTACGTAGTGGTCGTTATATGTTCGCAACCAAGAACACGATTCAAATCACGAAAAAGAGCTGAAGTAAACTGAGATCCACGGTCAGTGGTGATAGTGGCCGGAACGTCAAAATTCGAAATCCTTGAATCGACAAACTGCGTGCGATAGTTCCCGTTGACGTGTTATTCAAAGGAACGGCAATGGGCCATCTCGTGAATCGATCCACACAGGTTAGAAGATGTGTATAACCGTTGGAAGGAGGAAGGGGACCAACGATATCAAGGTGGACGTGTTTAAAGCGTCCATCTGGTAAAGCAAAAGTTCCTGGAGTAGTGATGGTGTGACGATAAACTGTACTACGTAGGTATTCCAGACACTGTTTAGCCCAGTTACGAGTATCCTTACGAATGCCGGGCTAAATGTGATGCTCGATGGCTAGTTTGGTTGAGGCGCGTATGCTTGGATGCGACAAAGACTACAGGCGGCTATAAACATCAAACCGGTGTGTGAAAGGAACAAACGGTCGTGACATACCGGTAGACACATCACACGTAAGTGAATATTCTGACTGGGCTAAGGGGATATCACGCAGTTTTAGGGAGGGGGTGGGTTGGCACGAAATTGGCGAAGTTCTGGGTCACTAACCTGGGATTTCGCGAGGGAGAGAAAATCGATGACGCTTGCGGATATTTGACTAACATCCGGACGAGATAAGGCGTCGGCGACAAAATTACTGGAACCGTCTATAAAATGGATGTCAGTGGTGAACCGAGAGATAAGGTTCAGGTGTTTTGTTTCTCTCGGAGAGTACCGATCTGGAGGATAACGAGAGGCAAACACAGGGGTTTATGATCAGTGAAGACAATGAAGTTGCGACCCTCCAGATGATGTCGAAAGTGTTTAATGGCAAGGTAAATAGCCAGTAACACACGACCGAAGATACTGTAACGCGTTTGCACTGGTTGGAGTTTTCGGGAGAAAAAGGACAAGGGCTGGATCTCACCATTCACGTTCTGTTGTAAAACAGCGCCAACAGCCGATTGAGATGCGTCAGTCTTCAGAATCAGCGGCGAGTGTTCATCCGTACTTAAATGCATTAATGTGGTTGCTTTGGACAAAGCTTCTTTGGCTGCGAGAAACGCACTATTAGCTTCCGGAGACAGAACGAAGTGTTTAGGATTGGCTTTCAAAATGTCCGTGAGGGGTTTTAGAAGTTCTGAACATCGTGGAATAAAGCAACAATAATAATTCACAATGCCTAAGAAGCGTCGGAGACTTTTTGGGGACTGTGGCTGTGGGTAGTCCTTAACAGCACTAATTTTCTCCGGCCAGGGCTGGATTCCGTTATTGTCGATTTGATATCCGAGAAAGTCTATGGAGGTAACTCCGAAGGTAATATGTACAATGAACATAACAGGTGTGCAGAATAGTGCGTAACAAAGAGGCAAAAGGAAAAATTCTCTAAAGAAGTAACTAACATTCACAATAACATAATGGCCCTGAAGGCCTCACGTGATACTTTTGAATTGCATACGACCGATTGATTTTCCAGCCTCATTAAACATTTCTGTTCCAACTTTGTCCGGAATGAGCGAACAGCAACCGGTGGATTTTTCTCGCGTGGAAAGCAATTATATACGAAACGTTCTGGGAGAACCGTTGCACCATGGTCTACGTGCCATCACTCTATATCGACCGTTGGATCCAATTGACTTCCTGGCCAACTATTTACGATATTGGGTTAAACACGTTCGAAATTATCGCAGAGTAAGTGACATACAAGGTCATGAGAGTCAAATGCGTAATTTACGAATTCTTCAAGTAATGACTGATATCAGATTGGGCACCCCCTCATAAGTGTGATTTTCTGTCAACAATTCAAGGACGATCAGACTTTTCAAATGTAACGTGATTTGCAGAGCAAGCAAATTTGAACAAAGATGTCGGAAACAGTTTTTGCACAATTTCACTGTATCTCACCAGGCACATACTGCAACCTGTGTGCTTATACAGCAAAGTTCAATAGGCATTGTGAAGCTAACCAACAGAATCAACCACACAAATATGCACACACACACAGCCATGTACATCAGTTACAAGGGCAATGTGATACTGACGAACAGGTCTTTTTGTACACATTTGCTAAATACTACTGCCTCCACGAACCGGAGAAGCCTTTGATGTTTTGTTGCGTGACACATACGAAATGCTTCCTCCAGGTTCATTTGGGGTCGACAAGTCAACAGGTGTCGTGCGATTGATGAGTTTGGTTCCTTGTAATTTGTCACATTCTGATTTGAGTCCGTCATTGTGGTATCCATGATAGTTTTGCCAAAACAAACTGGAGTGTGTTTGTTGATCCGATAACGTAACTGCCGCTCCGTTCTGCCTATGTAAATGGCCTGGCATTCATACGAGAATACATAGATGATGTGAGATTTGGCGTTAAGCGGTAGCGGTGTTTTTAAAGATGGTGTTGGGATTCGGGTGGTGGTGAACAGATTGACCAGCTGGGCTGCGTAGAACGTGCGTCACCTCGCAGCTGTGAGAGGGGTTTTCAACAGAGTGGCAACGTTATCATCCTTGTATGGCGAACGGAGTTAGACATTTTGTTTGAGAGCTGTTGAGTACCTCACGACAGCCCGCGTCTGTTTGCTGAATTTCCCAACAAATGACGATGGATAGCCAGTTTCTCTGTACGTGGTTCTCAACAATGACACCTCTTTGGCCAATGTTTTTCTTGAGCAGATTATTCTTACGCGACAGAACAAATTCTTCATCAGACCCCGCTTGTACTGAATCGGCACAAAACAGTGAAAGTTCAGGTACTGCCCAGTCCAAGCGTGCTTCCGACAGACAAAGTTGATTAGAAGCGAGGGGTGACATATAACCCCAGCTAACACTCTTGAATGAAACATTGAAACGTTTCTAACAGACCGGCGCAGCTTCACTTATACCCGTTTTGCTTGTCTGTCTCGTAGTAAAATGGCAGTATTTTTATTGTTTTATGTTCTGGTTAAGACGGCTAGCGTTCACGGCTGTGAATATTTTTTAAAGAACTTCGTTGAGGTTGTCATTTTTTCTGTAGAACTGAAATCATATCAGCGTTGTGTTAAAAACTTGTGGATCCAGGTGTGTTTGGTAATAACAAATCTTTCTAGACAAGCGACAATGGCTGTACTGCTAGCTGGTGACGTAATCAGGTATCCTCAATGTGTTAACGACAAACGTCCACAAATCAGCCCATATTGAGGACATGGTCACCAGTTTTGTACCGTGTCCGCCGTGGAAGTACCAATGGTTTGCAAATTATAATGAGTGGGATCCTAAACCAATTAAACAGGAGGAAGAGAAACAAACTAATTGGCTGTAAGGCGCCGAACGCCATAACCATAAGCACGTACGTCCATGTGTGATGTCATTTGTCCTAAAGCCGGTCAACGAGTGACCTACACTGCCAGTTATCAGCTTCTACGTGCTAAGTAAACAACATAGCAGCGCGAAGTGATTTTTAAATCATTTGACACCAAGAATACGGCTAAATCTGTCATAACGTTCAAACGTTAATCGTTTGGGTATGCACCTACGCTTCGTAAGTAAAGTACGCGGGATAAGTAGATAACCCTGTTTCATAAGACTTGTTTTCCCCATCCGACTTCTTCCCGACGTGATTTTCCCTTTCCTTTCTTTTTCCCTTGTTCTCCTGAGATATTGCTGTTGCCTTGTGGGCTGATTTGGGCGACTGTTCCTTGTTTGCCTAGGAATCCACGGTGACCTAATAGTAGAGACTGAAGCTTCCTCACATGCCTTCGCATACTGGTGGACCTAGATGAAAAGATCCCTTGATTATCCTTGTCTTGCCGTTCTTCTTAACTATGTGACCTTTATCTTTATATACAGTAATATACAATCGGTTTGTGCACAAAAAACAATGCCTGTGGCTCCACCACACTATCACCAGTTCATTTATTGACAACTATGGGCTCGTTGTGGTTGTCAAACTCACTTCCATTTACGTCCTTTTGACACGTGTAGGTTTCACTGGTTAGTATTAGCTTAGGCTCGTTTGCCCTGCTCGCTTTGTCGCCGATACCTTTTCTTCTACTCTCTATGATGCTGCCAGGCAGTCTCCACCAAAACAACCACTGCCTCCATTGACTGGCTCGAGAATATATGGTTGGCTGAGAGAGGGAGATCGAATGAATCACCCGTATTTAGCAGAGGTTACGCAAACGATGCACACCCAATTGATTTTCAGCTAATTTACGTAAACAGATAAGCTGAAAGTTTACAACAAGGGTAAGGTATATGTACACGTCCACAAATTATCCTGTCGAAGTGTCATAAAATTACTTTGAATTCTCAGCTTGTTGGAAACAAAACTGCATATGCACACCTGAATCTGTTGTGCTCCTAACACGTTCCGTAAAAGTGGAATATTTGAGATAGAATATTGGAGGTGTTAATAACTACTTTTCAGTAACTATGTTGGTGCGGAATTAAAAATAGAATGATTTTAATTGATATCAGATACACAGTGTGACACGTAAGCTCTTTTTCGGTTGTTCATCAAAATGCCGAATAAACATCAGTAAATGGATTAGGAATAATAGCGTTGCCAGCAAGTTGTAATAATTTATGCTTCAACCACCTCGAGTGACCTTCCCTAGGAATGTTGTAATCGGCTATTCTCGAAGTAGTTGGAACTGTGTCGTTCCCATCTTTTTTAATAACTTGTTAAACACGAGGTCCAAACTGTTGAACATGATTTGCACCAGATTTGGTGTAAATACCTTACCAAACGCATAACCGTTATATGAAACACTGTTGTCGGAGTGAAATGAACCGAATAGCCTAGCAAGTTCAAATGAGAAACAAATGAGACACAAATGGGGACAACGCTTTCATACAATAACATCGCAAGTGAGAAACATTTTTAACCAAGGCACTTTGCTCGATCATGATGTGGGCGGTGAGTAATAGCAGCCACAAGGTCGAGAACGGAAATCCAGTGACTTTCCATCTGAGAAAATTCAAGCACAGATAAGCAGAGAACGAACAAACAGCTCATCAGGAGCACCGGTGAAGGATTGAAAACAGTTCTAGTGAACCCGCAAACCTCCGACGATCAAGCTGTCCTAAATGAAGTGTACGCCAAATTTTTGCCTTCATTCTCTAACTACTGACACTGTCACAAATTACAGAAAAGCGCTCTCCATTGAAAAAACACTGAGCCCGCTAAATGACACCTCCGCATCAAATAGCTCATCTGATACCGAATCTTCAGGCAGTGGTGTATGTTGAGCGTAAGCTTTTTAGTAGGTGGGGTTGCAGGGGATTGCTTACGTAAGCTTTGAGTCACCATCGATGTGACGATAAAGCCTAGAATGCTAGTGAAGTTTAAACAACTTGTCCGGAGACCACAACAAATCACATACGCCAACTTGTTTTCTTGCACTCTGCTGACTACTTTAGAGGAAACTCTAGAGAAAATCCGCCAATATGAATTTTCCTGGTCATTCTGGCAAGTGGTCAAGGTGAATAGTAAGCTTTATATGTCCCTGAACTAAAGCAAACCAGTCGAGGGGCATCCAGTTCGTTACTTACTCTGTGCATATGTACTTGTTCCATGAGCTTTGAACCCGAAGTTTTGATTCAAATACAGTTGGTCCAGATAAACAATCTCGGGAGTCTTTGTGTTCAAACGCGCTACAGAGGGTTAGTTTAAATGACTTCGTGCGTTCGATGATGTTCAGAATTCTCTGTCGGAACAAACACGAGAGAATATGCTGTATGTTGTGGCTTAACCGGGGAATTGCAGAGCCTCACGAGACACTCCTTTCAACTTTACAGGAGAAAATTGCTGAGAAACAAAGTGACTGGCTACTGACGACTCAATTGCCCTGGAATGTCAGCGTGATCGCAGAACAAGCAAAGAAGTTAGAACAAGATCAGCTAGACGTAAGCTGGATTTTAAACATACCGGCCACATATTTTTGAATAATCACCTGTTTTCAATCCTGATGTTGTTAGAACTGTGGATGTTGAATAGCCGGAACCTGAGCTCACATCTAGCGCGTGCATAACAAGTAGAGTATATCGGGCTAATTGTAGTATCCTCTTACAATCCATATAGCATGAACACGCAGTCACAGGTTCGCGTTAGTTTTACATAAATCACAAATTACAGTTAACTGTCCGTAACAGAACCCAGATCATAAGCTATAGTTTAATTGGTTCAATATTGAACTAAGGAAGTTGCAGCTATGCACGCGTTGATCGGACTTCCGTGTTACATCTTAGATGGTTACCAGTTTGGTGCGATATTATATTGATCATTGTATTGTCTTACGGTTTGCTGACTGATTGGCTCAATTTTGGCATAACCAGATTGGCCTGCGTTTGTTGAACAGTCCTCGAATTGTACCAAAACAAAATCTATTGCACCACAGAGATAAACGTGAATTTTCACTGAATAGTCGAATATGCTCATCATTCATCTTGTGCATACTAGTTTAACCGCTCTCAGATTGCCTTCATAAGAACCAATGAAGCCGATTGCTTAATAGATTGTTCCACGTTGTCTGACTAGACATGTATTAGAATCCGCTTAGTTCATCTGTTCCAGAGTTTATCAGAGTTCCTCCCAGGAGAGTAACCCCGCTTTCATAAGGGATCACTGGATTCTTATTTACTTTGAGGAGTATTTGAGCCTTAGAATCAAAATGAGTTATAACACTGGTATTAGCAGCACACTCAATCTTGAGAAACGATGTTCACAAATAATGTGCAGCATATTTGACCGACGTCTATTTAACCGTGAATTTACCTAGTAAACAACTTCAGGATCATCAGTGTGATCTAACCAAGTTAGTAGATTTAGTCTGGATCTTAACAGAGAATTTGGCATTGTTTGATCAGAACCGCACCAACAGTAGTATTACACTTTCCCAATGTAGAAACTTCCAATTCAATCCTGTTATCGCTTTCGTCTGCGTTCTGTGAAGAAGGATGCTGAGATAAGCACTAAAAATTGTCTTGACTTGAAAACCCATCTGAAAAAATTCTTCGTTCATTTTTGCACAGCAGAAAAAACTGAAACTCTGGGATGTTAAAAAATAGCATTTTGTTACAGATTAATAATGTGTATAAATATGCGTTCCACAAAGCAGTGTATCCAAACTTGTAGCTGTAACAGTATGTGGAATTTCTTACCCATGTTGGGAAAAGCAAAAACAAGCTGCAGTTTTTTTTCGTCCAGTGTAAAACTGAAACCATAGTGATATTAAAAACCCTGTTAATCTGGAGCTGTTAATACGCAAGCTGAGCCCGTACAATTCAGAGTGAACCAGTAAAACGTTAAGATCAAAACTTTAGGTCAGCACACATTGATCAATTACATTTTTATTTACTTAAGTATTTCCACCTAAGTTAATAAATCAACCCAGTCAGTTGAAGTACCGTGTGACCGAGTATTGTAAGAGCTCGACTCCATCAACCAAAAGAGGAAATAATGCCTTGCTTCTCTGAAGTTTGGGATTCCCAACTCAATAGATTTTGGCTCAAGTGAGCCACACTTTTGAACCTCAGTAAAACGTTTGACAGAGGTAAACTAAGGCGAAGTGACTTCTGGGTGTATCAGTCGGCAGAGCACACCAGATGTTGGTCATCATTTTTCCGGGTTATCAACCGATCACTAGCTAGATTTTGTTGGATAAACAAACTTCTGTGTCGGAAAACATCAAACATGGAACACAAAGCAACTCACTTGGATAAATGTGTACGACCCAAAGCAATCGAATCTGTTCATTTTAAATTTTTTGTTTAAATCACCAGGAATCCAGAAGGATTGCGGCTAAAGAAGCTCGAAAAGCCGCCTTAGAAAGAGCACGAATTAAGGTAGCAACGGAAGTAGCAGCAAAGAAATCGAGCGAGCAAATACAGACGGACGTCAGTGGAGTCGTATTCACAGATGCCAGTGACAAGGTGATTGGGCTGGCCATTAAGAAGTACGAGGAAATGGAACGGAAACGCAGAAAGGCTGAGGAGTTGGTCGGAAGAAGGGCACAGAAAGAAGAGAAAGTAATTGCTGGTATGAAGGCTGAAGGCGGAGAAGACATGGAGGAAGTGGAAGAGGAGGAATGACGCGAACGGTAGAAAAAAAGTTGCATAACAGCAATATATTTCAGTGAATTAGTGTCAAGAACAAAACAGAAATTATCTTACTCGGCGTTTTGACCTGAAGCAAGCCAGTGTAGATAATCCGGATGTCTCATATAATCTGGATGAGTGCTAGGCTTAGCAATGACCATGCGGTTGAGATCGCTGAATTTTCTATACACCATAAAAATCAGCACGAAACGTAGAGTTGACTAACTTTCAGTAACCCTGAGAGTCTATTCCTCTGGAATAAAAACGTCGACAACTGGTCTGCGACGAGACAGACTTCCCACGGGTCGCTCTGAGCTGATGGAATATTGATAAATTATCAACAGGATCGAAGTAACTCACACAGAGAAGTCACCGCACTTAGCACAGGAAAGGATTAAAGTGTATCAGATACGTGAGGCCAAATGGTTGTACTAATCGATACAGAACTTATGGTTCCTTTTATCGATCTTATTAACAGTGCATATTCTCGCCAAAATCCGAACTGGAACGCTAGCCAAGATTTCTATGGGGAGATCCTGTCATAAACTTCACTGTGGCACAGCCAAATAGTGTTTAAAAAATAGTTACCGTGTCTCTGAAAGGGGTTACAGGGTATTGTAAACATTAATCAAACACAAATGTGGCTGATCATCTAGATCTTGTGGTCGTGCCTAGTGGGAGTTCAGTAGAAGAGTGATCTGCATGGCCATCTCCTGAAATCCTGGAATGGATATGAGGGTGGGGATCAACTATGAGTGGCGTTCAAGTGGACTCAGCTGGAGCCTCTGTTACACACTGAATAAATACCTTTAAAGTCGTTTTGGCCTTTCGAAATGTGCTGTACATAATGCAAACGTTTGAAATGAACACATTAGTATACGGATCGAAGCTAAATTATATGACTAAAATAATGTTCAGAAGTCCGAAGCTGTCCTTGTTCAGGTGTGTAATCAGCCTCTATATAAAAGGGTCATTTTAAAGTAGTGTAATCATGAAGGTAGCCACATACAGCAAAATAATTCATTTAGTGCACATTGCGCAGCAGCATAAATTAGTTACATTTGGTTAGGTCAAAAACACTCGAATTCTCAAATGGTCGATTACCTTAAAAAATGCCAACGATAAAACTGACTCATTGCTGCCAACCGAGCAGCGGTTGAAAGATCTCTGTTGTTGATATACTTGTGTATTTGCCGGCAATGAAATCCTCTGAATATCTCGCCCGTTTTTCAGAGTAAGTTAATGAACAACAAATAACTTTTCTAGCTGTTCGTATCATGTATACCAATATCTACACCTATGACCTACAACCTAGTTTGTAAAAAGATTTAGGATAGATATGTGAACTATAACCACTGCTTCAAAGTGGCAACGTATAGTTCATCGTGAAAAATGTGAGTATTAACAACGACGTCAAGGACTGATTGAGTTTCATTGACGAATTTTTCATACTTATTGACAGCAGCCAATGACGCAGGTCACTTTGACCCATCTGACTTTTTTGGGCATCTTCCCAACTGCGGTTAGCAATGTCCATATAGCAATCTCTATTTAGGATCAGAACAGCCTCCATGGGGCCTTGCAACCCACTCAGAGATCACTCAATTGTATACACTCCGAATTTGTTGCGCAGTGAGCAAAGTTGACCGTTGGTTCGCTGTCGATCACGCAAGTTCTCTATTGGTATGATGAAAAAATTGTCACTCATAACGATGCGGGTGGTCGGGGCCACATATATGTGAGGTTCAGTTTGTAATCAATGGGTTTTAGATATAAAAATGAGGCATTTGCTAGAAGAGTTGTGAAATAAAGGATCCCAGGAAAGGCTGAGAAGGTGGTCAGCAAGAACATCCTCGTCATAATTATTATGAACAGATACACATGGATGGTCCCCACTGATTTTTAATTGCCATATATACGTGAATTAAGAAACAAGCCTCAGCCAATAAAAATTCAAGAAAGGGACCTTATTAATAAATAAAAAACAATAACTACGTTTATACTCAAACAATCACCATTAAGGTGCCTACATCCTGTAGACAAACAACTGGGCCATAATTTGAAACAAGACCCCATCTACAAGACAACCTCCTTGCAGCCTTTACTTCCTTGTGTTCCCGAGTAGGCCCACTTCGCAGACAACTCGGACCAACAAAAAGAACCTTCATGCCATTAGGTTAAATTGGTTGTCATCATACCTAACCTCTCCAGTCACCAACTCTGTGGGTTACGAGGTCGCCAGCTTACGATACGAATCCGACGTGCGGTGTTCAACCCTTTGGTGGACGATTTCATCCCATTACACCGAGCCATCGGTCGGTCGCACTGCTGGCAAACAGTACCCCATGTGTCAAACAGCTGGGCGGTATCCGTCGTACTCTGCCAAACCATCTGAGTTTGTGTAAGTTTAAGGACTGAAACAAGGAAGAGACCCCGTTGCGGAAAGACTTACATTCGGCTGAATTTGAACCAGCGACAGAAACAACATGTGCAGATGCGGCAAATGTCCTACCAGTTGATCTGCGAAGCTTTGCAGATGAACCCGTGCTAGGAGGCATTTTTGCAAACCAGTCAGATTGAACCACGGGTGCAAAGGTCAGAAGATATCTTCTATAAATTGAAAACCCGTCAGTTAACGCCTCTAGTGGTTAATTAGATTTCGGGGTTTGACTAATTGTCACTGAGACTCCAGTAAATTTTACAACATTCGGAAGTTCTCCGCTGAGGATGGGAACAGGATCGATTGACATTTACGAACGCCATATAAAGCTAGTCTTTTTGAAAAGCCCATTTATCCCATATTTCTAATCGTCATCGCTCCGTCACTACGCTCTGTCAGAGTATGCTGATCAGTTAACATTTTGAACGGACCCAAATGTAAATACTTTGTTTTGTCCGAATTCACGCTAGTTAAAAACAGAATGCCCGAACGCGGTGAACACTTTACAGCTTGAGCCGCGGAGTCACATTGGGTGCGATACACTTTCAAGACTGAAGAGCAGCGACGATGATTTCCAGATTTAAGTGGTTGTGAACTCACTCCTGATCGATTCCCCTCCTACATCACTCAGTGGATTCCATGTGTGACAGATGAACGGGCGGGCAACCGGGTTCAACTATGACATTTCCGAGCTCTCGAAATGGCTCCGTAACTCAGATGGTAGGGAACTTTTTGCCCGTTGTTTCTGTTGCTGGTTCGAATCCAACTGGAACTAAGACCTCTTGAAGTTTGGCCTCCTCTAACTTACCACATCCAACACTTATTCACCGTCTGCTATGGGCACAAAATATCAGCATCCTAAATTCATTTTATGGTGTATGATGGTAGGTTAGTCAAAATCGACGTGCTGACCAAATGCTAGAACACTGGCCGCTAGGACATGTAAAAAAAGGAGTCCTACGTCTTTCCCAGCATAATTCTTATCAAATCACCAGCTTCTAAGTCCCACAGTTGGGGTGTACTTATCCTCCTTCGTCCTGCTTAGTGGTTGTAGGATATGGTGGTATTCTACACAAATACAGGGACACGAATTCTAGCTACATGTTGTTCGTTGACACACATATGAGAGTAGACTTGACGCAGATATAATGTGGACGCCTATTCCGATACCTCGATATGACCGTCAGGCTTTTGTTCTGTTCTGATCTGGAACGCCACACTAACTAACCATGTCAGACCGACTAAACGGAAGTAGCTCTATACTAGAAAGTGAGTTTTTTTATAGCAGACGTGAAGCAAATTTGTTTGCAAAGTCCCCAGGGATGCGTGGGCTAAAGTCGTTAGACCTTGTACCGAGGATACCAATGAATCAACTTTCATATTTAACACTTCATGGATACTACAATGTGGACAGTCGATAACATGAAATGGAAAGATAAAGACAGTTGCCATTAGGTTAGCCGAGATAGATATCACTCATCTTCTGACAAAGGGTAGTTGTGATTGACGGAATCAGTTAATTGAAATATTCGAAAAGTCCATCGTAGATGCAGCTAAACTCTCATTTGAGACTCAGATGACTTTTATAAGACGTAGGCAATAACCTGTTGAAGGTTTGAGTTCATACATTCGGTTTTTGTGCATTAGGTCTCATTCTTTTCACTCCTTTTTTTAAGCGGAGGCTTGCTTATGTTTTCCTAATGATTGTATTGCAGTTACTCATCCGTGTCAACCACAGAGGTTATCTATCGATGAAGTTGGTATAAATGAAGTGTCATGCTTAAGGGATTGTGCACCGCATTACTGACCACTTAGTAATGTTAAGATGATGTGTCGCATTCTCTTGATGTTACCTCAAAGATATTTTTTTGGAAGTAAAATAGCTATCTTCTAACTTAGAAAGGAGTGTGAAACATACCTACAAAAAAACAAGCACACCGAAAGCCCAGCGGTTCAATGTGACCTCTAGCGTGCTAATCAGTGAAGTGAAAAAATGTAGTCATCGACAGTTAAAAGTAGTTCCAAGCATATATACCGTTTGCAGCTGCCATTGTATTCTGGAGTTGACTTTTCTTCCTATAATCTTAGGTTAGGCTGGTCTCTTTCTGTAAAATAAGTCAGAATTATAAAACTTTGACCCTGGTTGGGAGCTCCTAGGATAACCTCATATTCAGCTGTCTATGCGGATCAGTAGCTTTGAGTGGGGTTCCTAAAGTCAACACCTTTCTTCAACATTAACTAATTCTAAGCGGTCAATGCCGTCGTTGTCCTGGTTAATCCGTCTATCTCTTTCCAGAATTCCTCCACTATTTTCCAATTTCAGGTTCGTCAAGTTAGCAGTGAATTTTTTAATGTCAGCATATTCGGACAACCAGGTCAATAAGGCACTTCTGCGAACACCTTCAAATCTGAAACTAGACGCATTTGCTGTTGTTAAAACTAGCATTCACTGAGTGTTGTTTATTCGACCATACCTCTGGACAATGTTACAGACTAGTGGCTTCTTCCCGATCTCCCTGGTGACCGCGAGATCAAATTATTTGACCAAGTGATAGTAGAGGTGAGGTAGTACTGAACTTCAGGGCAAAGCAAAGCTTGTTTGATTAAGCACCAGCTGCTTGTTTTTAAACCGTCAGACTACACTTAGGGCCAAAATTCCATTGACACAGGCCAGATGAATATAGCTTCTGTGTCACACATATTCAAGTTTGACAGAGAGTAGGTACAATCATCAAGAAAACGAGAGAACATATGAAATACAAGCTGTTCGTTTATTCCATCACACAAAACATTTAGTCTCACAGCTGATGGCAACAAAGCATGAATGCACGTCAAAAGGGACCAAGGGTTTTCATTGTCACATCAACGAGTTTGGGTGTATCGATAACTCCTGTATACAGACAGCTGTTGTGTGGTGCTTGATTAACGACACTCCATAAAATGCTAACATTTTGCGTTTGGAATTGCATACTATGACTCTAAACGAAATGGCAGGGTCAACCGCATACCCTGCTACGATTGTGTGTTTCAGGGGTAAAGACGCTAGATTTCTGTTCAGCAGAGTTCTGTTTGTCACTGTCTGCACTAGCCACTTGGAGGATACGCTCTGCTTTTCGATATCGCAAGTTTCGGTCTGTTATGTCAAACCATATGTTACCGCAACTGTAAGCTAACTTGTAGATGATACCAGAGGTAGAGTTTTTCGAAAAAGGGTTGCCAGGGTAATGATTATTAATTATGACGGCGGAAAGTTCACAATTCCTCTGCGAAATGGTTGTGATTAGTAGCAGATTACAACTCTCGAATTGAATTACAAGTATCATGGTCTACCATGTAAAGAAAACAACGAAGACTTACCTCTTTGACACTGACTCTGAATAAGATGTGGTTGCTAGCTAATTGTAGTGGATTTTAATAAATCTAGCTGGACACCCATTTAGAAACTGAGCATTCCTCAGGGGCTTCTCAAACCGTATGCGATCAGCCACGTACGATTAGAACGAATGGAATTCTTTCATCTCACAACCTATGTGTTTCTGCGTCTTAATGAGCTACAGTGCTCCAGGCAGTTTAAAAGTTGTCAGGATTATATTTATGACGCCTTCTTTGATTCACTTGGACGAATCGATTACCCGGACACTATTGTACTTGCACGCAATTTATTCACCTTGCTCCGGGAAAGAAATGACTAGGTGGTAGGTTTGTTCACCAGCCTCAAAGCGTTGAGTGGTGATCTCATAAACTCCACACGCGAAACTGTACAGTTCTGCACAGGAGAGGGCAAAATGTCACTTACAAAACGATCTGTGTAGCCAAATTGCAGACGTGAAATGGATACTCCGCCGTCAGTTACCAGTAGTGCTATTAGGTAGACAGCTGCTGTTCATTCTTCACGGTTGTTTGGCAGTTAAGTTTCCCTGGGAACCACTAATGTATTGCTGTTGATAATGATGGTGATGGTGATTCCTGACCACTCACCTTCATTTGGAGTAAGTTGTTGTGCGTGGCCGATACACTTATTGGTTGTTCAGAAATGACCGTTTGCAAGTTGGAAATTTGTCCTCTCCTGAAACGAACGGATACGTGAGCACTGCTCATAAGCGATTGTGGCCGAGCGTTTGCATCTGATAATTCAGTCGTGCCTAATGTGAGACCGGTGGCCCAGAGGTCATCACAGTTGCCTCATGAAAGCCCGGTCGAAGTTCTAATCCCGGCCGTGACAGGGATATGCACCAGTGACGAGCTCTAACACGAGCGCAAATCGAGCTTAGCGGTTCTTTTCGGAAGAGACAGCCCGGAAGGTCATTTGGAATGTACCAGCCGCGATCATTTGTGAGTGATGTCCGACTTATAACCAAATTCCTTATCACTCACTAGTAATCAAACTTGCCCAGTACAGCGCGGACATGTGGATCAGGAGATGAATTAACTTCGTACACTCTCTTCAAGCGTAAACGTACACCTAAAAAAAACTTTGAATAAACGAACAGTGAGCTGAAAACAAATGGATACTCACCCGTGACTCCTTAAAGTTATCATGACTCTGGATGGAAAACCAAGCACACCTAATGTAACTGTCGCGTACTATTAGGCAGTTAACGGGGGGTTTGTAACCAGTGATTAACAAGACCCTAATAAAATTGTGCACCTTCGTTTAAGCTGATCAACTTCTGCAGTAAAACCGTTCGACGAACAAGGCGACAATCTATGAAAGTCTGTCGCAATCATTGATGTTGCATGCGATTTCCATCAGATCTGCACAAGCATAACAAATTTATTAACAGCTTTGGCGCGTATTGAAATGAAAGCCACTTCACTCGGATTGAAGTTTAAAGTGAAACCTCGCAGCTCGGAGAGAGCGTACAGTGAAGTTGAATTCAAAAACTTGTTCGACAGGCTCCTCGTTCGCACGCCGTCTTCACCTGAGCATGTGTATTGGTTAAAATCCAAACGAGTGTAGTGAGGAGATACGGTCGCAAGTTGGCATCGCCCCGGGTACGTTTACTTCAATTTGTCCAAGCTGGGTTTTGTGCTTTCCCACCAGTGGAACCACCCCATACTTCGTTACCAGTTTATTATGCTTCAAATCAATTACGGCTTCAACGCGGTCGAGAAAATCCGCCCCCAAGATAGTCTGAAGTGCGTCGGGGGCAATGACGAACGGTTGGTTGACTACCTGACCATCGATTCGAACACCATATTCTGCCAGACCGTCAACTTTTAGAGTAAACCCACCGACCGTTCGGACTACCATCGCACACGGCCGCACAGTCTTTCCCGGCCTCGGCCCAATCAATGAAATCGCGGCCCCAGTGTCAATCAAACAGTACTCCAATTTACCATCGACTTCTAACCTAGCCTGAACCGCTGTCTTATCAACCGCCCCTATCACCGGATCCCCATTCCCAAACAAAGAACAATCGACAAATCGTTTATTAGCGTACGACCTTTTCTTGCCGAGTGGGCAAAACCTTCGCCAGTGTCCACGTCTTCC
>QNGE01002428.1:100295-115114 GCA_008508345.1 Paragonimus westermani
TTATTGGAGAAACCAACACACTACTTAAGCGTCTGAGCACGACTAGAAACGGAAACACTCATTTGCACACCATACTCTTCTGAGGATACTCCAGTCGCTCTAGACACCATGTATCAGTTCCGTCGTGTAGCGAAAGCCATTATATGTCATTCTACCCTTCAACGATCCATCCCGTATCTCTGTCGTATTTATCACGCGATTATCTCGATCCGCGATCATCTCGATCCATGCTGCTACTAAATAGTGGTGTGAGTAGTATGGTGCGACCGTATCTCCCCACTACACTAGGTGACATGACCGACAAATTTTGCGTTACACCTGTCCGGCTAAGGTGTGGGTTCATCAGGCAGCAGCTAAATGCTCTCAAGGGATTAAAAAGCAATGAAAATGTTTTCGTAATGAAACCTTACCGGAGATGTGGCGCGGTTGTTCTGAACGGATATGAACACCTGGCTAAAGTGAACACACCGCGTTCATACACTACGAAATTAAAGGAAGACGTCCCACCCGATGAAAACCTATTGTTCGGAAATCGTATAGCACAGGAAGTGCAAACATTATTGTTATATAGTAATATTTTAGAGGCAATACCATAATCCTAAACCAGTTGGCTGAGAGACCTCACAGACCTATGGCCTTCCAAAACCCACAAGCCTAATATGTCTGTTTGACTAATTCTTACTGTGAATAACTCTCAATGTCAACAGCTTGTAAGGTGTGTGGTAAACATTTTGACCTTGTAAGAAGTGAAATCTCAAAACATAGTCTCCGGGACACTTTTGAGCTCGTGCCAACCCTTGAAGCGGTCGACATGATGAACAAAAACGGCTTTTTCAAAGTTTGCTTACTGTTCACCAACGTACCTTTGATTGACGCTGTTGATTTTTTACTTGACTGCGTTTGAGGTCGTCCGTGCTTAGCTTGCATACCAGCCCCGATTCTCGAAGATCTGATACTGCCGTGCACATGGAATTTCAAGTTTTATTTCAACGATGATGGGCTTAAACAAGTCGACCGGTTAGCGACTAGACGCCCATCAGCTTTCATCACTTGATGATATTTTCATGAGGAAAGTGGAATAAGAACAACCAAATGCAATCACTCAGGTTGTTCCTTACAACAGGTAACTGGATGCTCTCCTGATGATAACGAAAGACCAGGATCAACTTAAAAGTCTTCTGATCAAGTTCATTTTATATGTGAATTTGAGAACGATACTTGAATGGCCTTTCCCGGTGTGCTAATTATCAGGAACTCTGATGGGATAACGAGGCGTGCAGTATGCCGGAAACCCACGTGGATCGGGCAGTATCTCAACTTCCCCCGGCGCAGCACAAACGTCCTCTAGTTCACTACTCAGCTAGACAGATATGTACGACAGAACAAGAGAGGAAGATTTGCGATTACTAAGAAGTGTGTTGTGTTCGAATAACTATCCAAACAAGTTCATCGAACATCGCAGCCAATTGCGCGTCAACGGCGAGGCCCGAAGGAGACGGTTTTAATTGGGTTGCCCTGCAACGGCAAAAACCTAGTGATATGGTTGAAAAAAATCTAGACTTCAGTTTACACCGGATTTATAACGCCATCCAGCTGCGACTCATTGTGTGCACCAGAAGCATGCCCTTGTCATCAATCAGAAGACCCGGATCTGTACTCTCTACCAGACATTATATCTGTTTGCACACCTAAAGCTGCAGGGATACAATGGGAGGACGGACAAGCGGGTGGAGAAACGAGCCAAGCAGCATTTACCAAGGTGTCTGCTCGACCTAACGGACTGTTAAGACCATATCTCAGACCGGACACACAGCCGAGATAGTTCCATCGTTCCGTGTATTCACAGCGTGCAATCAGGCAAAACGGTTCATGTTTATTGAGGCGTTGCTAATCACTGGCTGCAAAAAACCCGTTAACTGCTTAATAGGAGGCGACAGTTACATTGGGTGTCCTTGGTTTTCCACCCAGAGTCAAGATAGCTTCGAGAAGCCAGGGGTAAGTATCCATTTGTTTTCAGCTCACTGTTCGTTTATTCAAAGCTTTTTAGATGTTGTACGTTTACGCTTGAAGAGAGTGTACGAAGTTAATTCATCTCCTGAACTTTGTGTCTGCTCTATGCTACTCAACTTTTTAAAGGGGATAAGTTGTTTTGTTGGAATCTGAAGGAAGTGGTAATAAAGAGAACTTGACGAACAATACCAACAGTCAAATTGTCCAGACCACATCAGTGGTGTCTCAAAAACGTGCACTGTTCAGAAATAACAAGGGTCCCGCTGGTTTGTTTCTAAACAGGCACGCTGTAAATGAAACTGCGGATACGGTAGAAACTAAGTTACGCCGAGTCAGCTGGAAATGAGGTTAAATGTCAACCTGTTCCGTCTCACCGCGAACGCTTGAATGAAAGCACACTCACGAATAGTCTTTATGACTAACATAAAGAATATTGATAGAGCGAGCTAGAAGTATTGGAAACTTTCTCTTCGGTGTTATACTTCCCAAATTCGTGGCTACGTCTGTCTTCCCCAAGATGTCAGTTAGATAGTGTGTTGTATGCATGACAAAACTTTGCAGCTTGATGTGACAATGTGAATCATTGCCTGAGTACTTCCATATTTAATCCAGTTGATGTAAGCCAGTTTATTTAGCCGTGGAGGACAAAGTCAAGAGACCTCCTCCAAAAGGGAGCATTTTTCGGGGTGCGCAGAATGTTCAGTCGCTTATAGTGAGGCAGACTGTTTTAGTCCCAAGAAATCTTATCGGTGCTCCTGCGAGATGACTAGGAGGAAGCCGTTACCTCGTCAGAGTCGTCAAAATGGACGTAAGGTAACAAATGATATTGAGGTTTCATCAAGATAGTTCTCATCGGTTTAAAAAGTAAAGTTCCTTTATAAAGAAATGTAGAACTGAGTGACCATGGCTTAGAGCTTGTGCGACTGGGAATACAATCATCACAAAATGAATAATCAGACTTTGATGGGAACAAAAATAAGACCCACGTTTCAATCAGGCTGGATGACAAGAAGATGTTCAGCTTTATACGATCCAGTATTTTTTCCTGTGATTTTTCCCTTGGATAACGTCAAAGAGCCCAGATTTTTGCACCAACCAAATAGGGAGAATTCCAACCCACGAACCACTGATTGATAGAACGTAAGTGTAGGTAATGTTTTGTCCAAGCTCGGGAACAAGTTGAGCAGAAGGGCAAATCTTGGAGAATACAGCTCACTTGGTTGGTGTTTTTGGAATCACCAAATCACTGGTCGAGCATCGTTTGCCGTTTCCCGTTTTTTAGTGGAAGGGTCTTCATGTAAGATTGCAACTCTATCACTGGAGAGAATAAGTTAATTTGCTTAAGTTTGAAAACGAAAATTCCGCTGTCATCTGTGAGCAACTAATTGTTCGATGTTATGCCTCAAGAGAACAGTCCATACGCTCAATAACTTATTCGGTAAACATTGGTGTAGTGTGGTTCATTGAATCAAACTATTGCTGAACCAGCCCCCAAAAAATTCCTAGCCAGTTTTGGATGTGATCTTTTCTTGGTAAGACGACGTGAGATGATTATTCATGAACTGATGTGAGTAATTTTATTATATGCTGGGCGTTCGTTTCTTGAGCAAGTAGGTTCGGATTAAAAAGGTTATTCACTGTTTTCTTTCGGGAGAAACTAAGCACACTTAAAGCTCCCAAAGTAATCTCTACAGTGTTCGACCAAGTGTAGTTCAGTAAATGAAGCGTTCAGTGAAAAACACTTCGTACTCCATAAGTGCTTTTATTGAGGGTTTCTCTCTGGAATAAGCACCGTACTCCGTTTGACGGAAACGGAAAGGGTCATTGATTTAAAATCACTGATACACAATAGTGCCTTGATCCTCCCATCTTATTTCTTTGGAACATTCCAAAGACGGTGGTAACAAACTGCCGTTTCAACTTGCTTCGTTCCTTCTCCTGATATGGGATATTGAGGATGCACTTTGTGGTGTAAGTTTATCATTAGTCACCGACACATCTATACGGATCTGAGGACATTGTGCGACAGCCAGAGAAGTATCAACCTTGCTTGTGGTACACACAAAACCTTGTCAAACCTAAATATACCAAAGGAGTATAAAATGGACAGTCTTCTAATGTGGTTTCTGGCGCATTGATCATGGTTTCGTCTTGTGACGAAAGTAATGTCTTTGGGTCAAAAATGGTCACAATGGTTCATTTAATGCAACTGTTCGTAGTAACGTGGGGGTATCTCTTTCAAAGGGGTGACTAATGAAACAATTTTTGATGCCTTCGTACACCCATTGTGAACACACATTCTTAGTATTCTGTATTTAAGGTTGCATTTAAGAGGTCTACTTAAGGTAGTCTTTATTACTCAACTACAGGATGGATAATTTTCTTGAAACACAATTCGAATGTTCCGAGGATAGCAGCGTCTACCAGCTGATGAGCTCATTAACACTAAGTATGTGGATTATATTTTTTCATGTAGATATTCTGTTGACGCCATGTTAACTAGTTTAAACAATTAGGAAAATAGGGCTGAGTGTTATACAACGCACTGCGCGCACCTACTGCGCAGTGTGTTGTCGTATGATTTACTGCTGTGGCGAATATGCCCATCTAGTCTACTAAATGATTCAGCTACCCGCCTAATGTCAGTCCATCTTGTTACGGTTCTTCTAAGGCGCCCACCAGAACCACAGAGACTCATGGCGTATTCACAAATCTTCCACAGCTGGGAATATTTAATCATCGATTACATGTTTGTTCTAAAATATGCATGCTTTTCATCTTTTTTCTTCCACAAGGCGGATGTACGAATTTTGTCGGAATCCAGTTTCTGTAACTGAATACAAGTTGACCAGCTTTGACCTGATATTTTAGATGTAACTGAGTTCGCCATCCTTACAATATATGTGAAATAAGACGTGTGTGCTCCCTCCGCAGCAACAGAATGATAGTATCGAAGGTCGAAGCGGTTAAGACAAATTGAGTCAAACAGAGTTTCTGAAACTAAATTTACCAAAAGATGAATCTGTTACGATGGGTAGTCTGGATTAACCACCTGATAATCATACCATGTTTATCCGCGCTCCAATTACATCAGTCTCACCATTGCGTGACCTACCTTATACTTTCACTAAGTTGCCCGCGGACTGACGTGTGAAATAATCCTGAAACTCATGGTTGTATATTGCACCTAGGTTTTTAGGAAGGTTTACATGATGTACTTTGTCCGACCGTTTGTTCGCATGCCATGTGGCTGTGTGGTACGAGCTGAAAAACCAACAAAATTCCGGTTTACTCGCTGGTCGATTGCTGGTCTCTAACCTCCTAAGCTAACATGCCAGCGCTGTTTATGGTGCCATGCAAGACCACTTGCACATTGTGTCAGATGAAAAAAAACGAAACGCCCCGTGCACTCAAATGTCAATGCTGTCTATGACAAAGATATTTATTTTGGTATCATAACAACACTCATTGGCGCTATGTACAAATATGCCTTCAAACGGTTACACTGTGCTAATCTTTGACAGAACCAATCATCGGGAAGTTTCGGTACTGCAAGCTTTACGAGTAAAACGTTGACAAAATTACGCCCCAGAGAATTCAGGCGTCGATCGTCAGATGGTACGTCAGCACACTATCTACCACGTCTTTGCCGAACATCCAGGGATATGGGCTCATCCGAAGTTAACTGCATTTCTAACAACGTCTTCTTATTGATATAATCAGCTCCGATTTGTTCACCATTGCACCGTTCCACTGAAACCTTGCACCACCGTGTTGTAGAATTTCAATTAACAACCGTCGCTTCCGTATACGGTCTCCACTTGACTGTAAGTCATATTTTTGATGACTATTAATTTACTATGTACAGAACCAGTTTGACCTAAATGAACCTCGAAAATCCCATCTTGTTCTACCCGAATCACGAGGTTTACAGTTTCCATGATAGATGAGGTGTAACCGTAGAACCTCAAAAACCCTATACGCCCAATATTTTGTGTAATGTATATTAAAGTTTGAAGGAGATAATCGGAGATAATTGTATGCCCTGAATTAACCAAAGCGATATTCAAAAGTATAAGAAAATTAAGCCCTTGCAAAAAGTAAATGATTTGGGTTGATATAAATTGAACATCACTAGTAACTGATCGCACCTCTCACACTCATAAACTTACCCCACTTCTTTTCTCGAAACGAAGTGCATTACAGCGGTTTTTCTCTTGTTGAAGCAGATAAGATGTGCATACTTTTTATCTACTTAAAAATGCTAAGTAGCATATATTAAAAATAAAAATTGGGAGTGGTTTAAATTTTTGCTGCAAAATGTTCTCATCTTGAATTACGAGATATATATACAGACAAGCGAATGAACGGCGGAATTCAGGTAATCATGAAACGAGACGTATAAATTTATACATATAAATACACAATCATGTCATGTGTCGTTTGAATACCGTCCAGCTATTGAGTCTGAGCGGCTTTGGCTTGCATATGTTCATAGCAAGTCGTGGCTCGTTCAGCGGTAAACAACCTAAGGATTTAGGAAGGGGACGGTAGTCTTACTCCCAGCGAAGTGCAACTCAGCTACTAGTGTATCGCAACACGAGTGTAGAGACCGAACCCACCAGTGCGCTAGTTCTTACTCACCGACTCGAACTCGAAGAAAAAAACACGAACAAATCATTCGAACTACATTGGGTTTAAATGACATTACAAGGCGATTTGACACCAGACATCTGGGGACAAACCGTCCACAAAATCCAAAAAAATACACCACAATTGGTCGGTCTAAAATTCAACAATTCCAAACCGAATTTCTGCTACAAATGTAACGATTATTATGAATGTCTCAACATGTATCGTAAACCAAAAAGGAATGACGGTAATCTCCACTTACTGATGAGCGGTTACAGTAATACTGAGACTTTAGAAAGAACCTAACATTATTTAGTGGGCGTGCGTTTGAAGACGGCTTACTGATAACCTGAGGTGTTTCCTGCAGTAGCTAATACGGTGACCTCCTGCCAGCATGTCCGTACTAAAAGCTCTGCTGGCTACAGGGATAGGAACTATTAACAACCTCCATCACGGTTGAAATTTGGGCACGATGTTTTTTACAAGCCTATGGAACTATGAAAGTTGCTGCCGACTACGAGTTATGTCCAGAGTATTAGGAATCGTGAACGACTAACGTAGTTGCTGTAATGATTTACAAATAAATATATCAGTTTCCGAACATCTGAGAGAAAAATTACAAATGCAGTGGAGGTTTGCATTGCCTGTGCAAGGACTACCGTTATCGGTCTGCTGCATTTAAGGTAACAGAAACCCGGACAGAAGCCAGTGTCTAGAATTGACCGCATCCGCTCTTCTTACGCTATATTGTCTATCTATTTCAGATGGTTCCACGGCCGACACTATCGGCATGATTGACTCAGCCGCACTGATATGGTATGATATGATAGCAGTGGCAGGTTCCACTAAGGTCAGTTCTAAACGTCAAACTTATTCACTATGTCACTTTTTACTCCATATGACGGCAGTGACTCTGATTTGACCGCTGTATGTGGATCGATAAATGACAATGATATGAATATTATAACTAAAGATATGAACATCCAGATCGGCCGCAATGATGAGGTCTAGTCTCGTTAAGAAAGCAGGCTTGACACCGCTCGGGTAATAGCAAAAGACTGTGACAGCAGTGCGCATGACATAGACCATTTCCAGTCAAAATCAGTTTTAGACAACCTGTGTCATTGTTGTACCTGGCGTCTCCCTTCGCCGAGTCAGACACGATCTCAGATAAACAACATAGCTGTCACTTATGGGTGGCGTGACCCAATTCGGTACTCTCGTACTTAGTAGAGCACCTACGTAGGGTTAGACCATATATTGGGACATAGAGGTTTTGTTCTTACGTGTACAGGGGAAAGCCTCATCGAGAGTGGCGACTGTCTGTGCCGTTGGCAAAGCATAATTACTAAACCGACGTAGAATGCATGCTTAGCAGTTCTCACCCCAATGATTTTAATAGCCCACTGAATCCAGATCGTACGGGACGTTCATGAGGCAAGTGAAATAACATGCGGTACAGTGATTTATGATAGTTTATGTAACAGGTTTGGAAAGCTATCAGTAGAAAGCCGAATTGTGACCTGACAGCTGGTTGATAGACTTGGCTAATGGAGGAAATTGAGGGAATGGAAACCGTTTTTGTTTCGAAAACACTGACAGACTCCTTAAGACTAATCGTGCGATCAGTCCAAAGCATCCGGCTGTAAGTGAAGCAAATAAAGAGGTAAACTGCACACTCGTCCATAATAAGTTCAGAAGATTATAGTGTTGTGTGAAACACATTGAGCTGGCATTCTGCTTCTAGTGTGTTATCGTCAAACCCTTGCAAAGTAGTATCCTGGTTGGCGGATTTATGGCCATTCATCAAGGCTAGGGTCAGCAATTGCATTTCGACTCCTAAACATGGTATGGCTGTTAGCTCAGATGACCTCCTATTGGTACGTTGAAAAGAAGGTGATGAGTTGTTAATAGAGGCTTTGATTCGGTTGGTTCAAATCGCGCAGATGACAGGATGCCGCTTTCCGCGGTCACTTGACAACATTTCCCTATCCAAGAAAGGGGTCGGGGATTGTCGCGAAAGTCGTCGGAAGATTAGCTTGACCCCAATCACTAATAGATTTCTGGTACCCGTTATGTCCCAATGCGCCTCGAGGTGTAGACACTGGCTAATAACAGGCAGGCTTTCGTCCGGGATGAGGATGTATTGATCAAACTGTCACTCCCCGCCGGATAGGTATCATACGAACTAATGGCCGACAATTGTCATTTTACTTGATCATACAAATACGCTCGATTCAGCAAATCTATCTGCACTTTTAGGACTGCTTAACCCCAGAGATTTACTGACAAATCATGTGGACACACTACCGATGTCTCATTTCTACCGTTCAGCCCAAATCAAGGTTTACAGTGAACTGTCTAACAGTGTCAGCAACAGGAGCAACACATTTTAAAAATGTTTACGCTCAAACTTTTCGTTCACTTAGGCCACAGAAGAAATAAAGAAGGACTGAATGCAGCACTCACAAGATGCTGATGCGTATCGCTTACCTGGTGGGAGATTGACTGATATTAACTACGTTGACGACAAGTTGTTGATGTCTGACACTTTTCAAACAGTGCAAAAATTGTTGGGCGCCATTTTGCTACCGGCTAAATATTTCGGAATTTCCCCTACAATATCAGAGTTCGAACTGCCTCTGCAAGGCTGCCGTGATTATGTAAATTTGATGCTGTATGATAAAGCTATGGAGGTTGCTGATCGGTTATTGCAGGTGGGGTGTGAACCATTGGCGATACATGGAGAAGGAAACGGAATTTAGTAGCGCCAAACCATGAGCCGCATCCGCTAAGTTAGGATGCCTTTGGCGACAGGAACACATAAATTTGAGACTTCATGGTCGTCTACGTGAGTCGATAGTGAGGACCGCATCAATTTGCGGCAGTGTAGCTCGCCTTCTCGGAGTATCATTGGTGTCCGCGTTCGATCACTCTCATCGGGTGGCACCAACGACATGTCCACCCAGCGTGGCCTATGTGCAGCTTGTCGACAAGCGGTGAGTCCAAAAGTACTTTCAGTCATGTGTCGTCTATGTAAACTACGTGTGCATGCTGCTTGTGATGCGACCTTAACCCAGGCAAGTATTGAATTGCTGAATGGTGATAGCCACCCTGCAGTCTGTTAACACTTTGCAAAGTGTAGATCAGCTGATTCAGGAAGCAGCAGAAGCAGGTTGGAGGTCAGAATGAGGTTTTTGGAAGCAAAGTTGAGTAAACTTTTGGAGGTCAGAAGGCGGATAGTTTATGGTGATTGCAAAAAATTGTTCTACTCAAGCCTCAACTCTGTACGGATGTGGATGATTAGGCCTTGTACCAAGAGTGCCAGCCAGTCGTCTGTGACACTGAACACTATTTGCTGATGCCGCAGCCGGCTGGCGTAAGATGCGGGGTGGACAGATACTGCCCTGGAAAAGAAAAATTAAGTTGTTCACCGAATTGTTGGCCACTGTCGATCTGGTTGATCTCCAGCGCTGGAGATCTCGGGACAGGCAGAGAAGACTATTAGAGGCTTTGTGCAAGATTGCGGTTAATCGGACTCAGCGTCTTGAATCCTGTCGTTGTTTGTCCGGCTTGTCTGTAACTTAGGTGTACCTATTGGCATGGTACAGTGAACACGGTAAGGAAACCGCCTTGCAGGTGGTCTCTTGCCTTCACTTATAGTCAGATTGTTTGTATGCATGGTGTAGTTAGCTTCATTTCGACTATTTGAATATGGACATGGCTTCTTCTACTTGTTATTTCTCCCTTTTCTTTCTCGTTTGTTTGTTTTTGCTAGGACATGTCTTCATTTGCAGGCTTACGTGGCCGTTGAGCATCAATGGCAGTTTGCTTTTACTGCCTTTGTTCAAGATGAAAGTCTACTTCTGAAGAAATGTGGAGACCCCTGGTGCAAAAATGAGCGGGATATCTGTGAGCATAGTATAATCCCTTCATAAATCAGCCGTGTTTTAGAACTTAGCAAGTTATTTGCACTTTGGTCTCCAACAGTGTTCAGAATTGGGCATATGATTTATAGGGTTTACCAAGCGCTTGTTTTTTGACCGGAATGACAGAAAAGTGTAAGACGCTTTCATTCTGCAAATATTTTTGGATCAAACCTAAATTCAAAAATTTGACCCAAGGAATCAGCTCTTCATCCACATGATATTTACCGAGTGAATTATCTAAATTACTAATCTTCATAACTTTACTTTCAGTCACTAAGGTTGCAACAGTTGTTTTTATGAACTAGGGAGATATGCTCTTAGTTGGTCATTTCGGTGGGTATACGGCAATAATGGATATCAACCATAAACAGTCCCCATAACAGTTCGGCACTGCCAGGGAACCAAGGTTACCTGAAAAAGTACACCGTCAAAATGTTTTTACTTTTGTATTTTCCCGTTCTTTTAGAGCTTCATTAAGACTAATATTTTTAATCAAGCTGTGTGTTGAACTTTGTCTTCTCGACTCTCTGGCTGTTTTGCGGCTATTTCAGACAAGGACAAGATCCAGGACCAAATGACTCTTGATCGAACGATTCAAAATTCCATAGAAATTTAGAAGTAACCTGGTTACATTATAGACTCTATAAAGTTAAACGACGAACAGCAGTACGATGACATCAAGATGAACGTTGTTTTCCTTTTAAGTTATGATTCTGGGAATCTGGGAATCACTGTCTTGTGTAAATATCTTATACACAACAAACAAACTTCATGTCCGGATTTTTTTCGTCACAGTGAACAAAGTTAAAGGTACGCTGCTACATGGTAACACAAACAGCTTGTGCCGAACTGCACGTATTTTTCCCATATCGGTTTACCCATATATTCTATACCCGAAAGGACAAGAAGTGTGTGGCCGGAAACCTTTTGAGCCGAGATGGGTAGTGACAATTTGTTGATCAAAAAGCTACATGAATTTCCTATTGTATGAAAACAAACTTGAGAGGCCTCGCAACGATGAGATTCAAGTCAAACAGGTAAGTAAATGGAGAAGCATCGAACAAGACAAGCAAGTCGTTTTACAAGGAGAACTTGTCAGGTTATTAGGGTTAAATGAAATGACAACTAATCGACTTCAATGGAGTGAAGGTTGCTGTTTTTGGCTTGATTATCTTCGACATAACTACAGCCAATACAACTAAGCAAGGAAGTCAGAGCAAACTGGTTTGTAGCTTCAGCCTTGAGTGTGCTTATATCTGGTGTATACCTACCAGTTGGAGGTACCTGAAGTGATATGGGAAAAAAATTACTTCAAATAGGCGAAAACTAGATAAAACTCAGTAAGTTATCGTGTTCCACAGCTGCACGGAGTTAGAGACTAATACTAGACAAGTGTAATGATGTTCCTGTCAAGCGACTGAAAACATGCGGATCACGTTCACCATTCATTGCACAGACTTGCTAAACAGTCCAAAAGTTTGCTATTGTTATTCGGGCAAGACCTCAGTTGCAAAACACAGTAGTGAGCGTCAAAAAACAATACAAACTTCAATACATTGAGCCTTTAAAATGGTATGTTCGATGCACTTAACATCAATCAAACTTGCAATTTAGGTTACCTATTAATCTGAAGTCCGAATAAACTCACCGCGTCTTTTTCTACTTATCTTACGAAAGAGCACGAGGGTGGGCCGCTCTCTACTTGATTTTAAACGAGTCCAGGGAAACAATACTGGAATATACTTCATATGTCCTGCATCACTTATGTAGAAGAATGCATTAAAGTTCCAGATACGAAGAGTGTTGAAGGCTATAATAAAAAGTTAGTTAGAAAACGAGTCGCAGTTATTCCGTGAGCTTCTGAACAACAGTACATATCCTCCGCAGTTTACTTAACACGTCCCATTTTGACTTCTGTGTGACCCTCCCACCCAAGGATGATTTCCTCACTCAAGCAATCAAAATTTGTAGTGTTTCAACTTGAAGTGTCCGCATTGAGATGTATTAATCATACGCGTTTTTAAGCCCGAAAGAAGTTCCCTCTCTTAATGCGACTCGACAGGCAGTTGATAGGGACGCCACTCTCGTTTTCTCGCAAGATATTTCCATCATCATCATCGTAACAACCGCGAGCCTGACCAAAGGTACTGTAACTCGGGCCGCTGCTCACCTCAACAGTGACGTGGAATATTCTAGAGGGATATCCTAGAAGGAAACCAAGGTCAACAAATATTAAGGGAGACTAAGCGGAAGAACTAGAAGTGGTATGGATACAGGTACGCCATTGACTGCGACACATCGCCATCTCGGATAGCGTATCTAACCAGCGGTTTGAGTGATCACGAGGACCCAATTCAGGCAGACGATACCTGCCTACTTTGCTCAGTGAAGCAGTCAAGGTCTTCATACTTCGTGACCCCGTTGTTGCTTGACCACCACGCGGTTTTACCCAACTGTTGGTGGCCTCAGTATATAATGCCCGGTAAGGTAAACACTCAGCTGGCATACGGAGCACGTGACCCAACCATCGCAAGCTGTGCAACGTAATTAGTTGACCAAGTGATCGCGCACCCTTAGTGTTCCCAGTGTTGGTTCAAGAATTTTCAAGCTTCAGCCAGAGGCTTTCCTGTAGTTCTGTATCAGTATGCACCAGTGATACACTTGGTACTCCACGATCAAGAACGATTGCAAACGCTACCATTATAAGATTAAAAAACGTTTATTTTGCTAGTAGCCTATGGGGATATATCAAATTCAGTGGAAAAGTGAAACAAACGAAAAACCAATCAACTCTAGGCCGTAAACCCAAACTAGTGGGCTGCACAAGTTACAAGGATTACACGATAAACATTCAGAAGTATGCTTTTGACCACACTGTGGCATCTTTAAAAGAACATTACACAATGTGTCGTTAAGCAATCTTGCCATGTATTATGTCGAAGAGCCCTTCGTTTACCACAGTGTGCACTCTTCACTAAACACCGGTGAATGAGGTGAAGTATTAAGTAACCCATCATTGACTTTGAAATGGAAATGTAATTAGCTTCTGACTGGAACTAGTAAGGATTATGGCGACTGAAGAGTAGTAGCAGCGCAAAAGTCGTTATGTGACCCAGTTGATTGTGAAGCCGAAAAATACGATGAATCGGATGGTAAAAGCCTCAGCAAAGGTTTCGTACAAGTAATTTGTTACTCCCATATGTAATCTATTTAGTTGCAGTATAAAGATGTCTCAGCTTCCATTATCTGAATATAGACAAAAAATCTCAGGGAGCAACTTGTGGTGGAAATCTACTCGATTCACCGTTCATCCAAACCCCGACACGACAGAAGATCTGATGAACTGCCAATCCAAATATCGCGTTAAAGATACATCAGGAATGGACGAATGGTCTCAGTGTTGTGCCTTCCATTATTCGCCAATTCATCTGTTCTGTATTCCACCAATTAACATACAGTTTATGATTTTGCATGTGCTAATACGATCAGCCGATAACAGACTGTGATTTCTTTGATACTATTGTACATCCATAAATTCGGCAACTGAATTCATGAATAACAACTGTTCAATGCTGCCAGTATCAGGTCTTCTCCTTGCTACTTGCGTGGAAGGTTTCACCTCGAGTACGATTTCTAGAGCTATTCGAAGTTCCTGATTCCGAGTATCACAGAGCTCTCACTGCTTCCTTTCATCATTAAAATGGGCCCATTCTTATTCTCACAACTAACTAGCAGATAATTCATTATTCAAAGTAACGATTAGGTTTAATCGGTCCACAGTTGATACAAACATCAGTCCTCTTTTAGTTGACTGTGCTCCTTTAGTTGCCTGCCTCTTAAATTTCTATCAGCTTATTGTTCAGTGTGATTGTTTACAGCTGGAAAAACCGTAGAGTATCCAGAAGGTGAATCGTTCGTGGGCTATAATACCACAGACCATTCAGGCGAGCAGTATTAGTAAATGTCATCTGGCTAGTTGAGGGGTTGACAACCACCAATCCGGTTAGTTGGAAACGCCCTGGGATACAAGCGTTTGCTGTGGCCAATGACAAACCCGCATGCTTAAGATTATTGTTTCATCTTCTGAAGAATCTCCACCAGTTTATCCTGCTGTCCAGTTTGTTCTGTTCCTGCATCTCAGTATTTTCATCACTGAAATGTTATCACGACCGGCAGTAGCCCGAGTCGATATTCACGGGACAGTTCAAAGCAACTGGCTTCGATAAAGCATCATCGACTCTGACTTGA